>PVJC01000903.1:0-13289 GCA_004026665.1 Murina feae | reverse complement strand
GGGGGAAGCCATATATGACCACATGGGGACAGCCATCTTGTGATGGTCAATTTGCATATTACTCTTTTATTAGATAGAACTAGGGGCCTGCTGCACAAAAGTTTGTGCACTCGGGAGGTCCCTCAGCCCAGCCAGCCTGTGTCCTCTCGCAGTCTGAGACCCCTCTGAGATGTCCACTTGCTGGCGTGCCTGGTCAGCCCAGGTGAGGGGCTGATGGCTGTTTGCCAGCTGGCCAAGCCCCCAGTGTGGACCCTCACCCCACTGGGGTGTGGCCAGCCTGGGTGATGAGCTGAGGGGCATTTTCAGGCTGCCCACAGCCCCTTCAGGTTTTGGGTCCCTCCTGGGGTGCCTGGGCAGCATAGGTGAGGAGCTGAGGGGCGTTTTCAGGCTGCCAACAGTCCCTTCAGGCTTTGGGTCCCTACTGGTACTGGCCAGCCTGGGTTAGGGGCTGATAGCTGTTTGCAGGCTGACCAAGCGCCCCAGTAACATCCCTCACCCCATTGGGGTGTGGCCAGCGTGGGTGACGAGCTGAGGGCTGTTTTCTGGCTTTCAGGCTGCCCACAGCTCCCATTGACCCAATGTCCCAGCAAGGCTGGCTGGAAGCAGGTTTTTGGGGTTTATTTATCTTCTATAATTGATACACTGTTCCTTTAAGCCAAGGCCTAGGCAGGTAATGAAGCCACCTGTCTGCTTCAGCTCATGGCTTCTATAATTGAAAGAATGTTGCCTTAGTTAGAGGCTCAGCTGGCCTAGGCAAGTAGTTTCCTCCATCGCTGGTGCAAGAGAACCTACTGTTTGTTTCAGCTCTGAGGCTTCAATAATTGAGACAATGTTGCAAATATGTTGTTGCCTGAGCCTGGAGAAGCCCAGCTGGCCTAGGTAGACAGTTTACTCCTGCTGCAACAGAAGCGTCTGTTTACTCTAGCTCCATGACTGCCGGCCTCCATCTTGGCTGGGTTAATTTGCATACAGTCGCTCTGATTGGCTGGTGGGCATGGCTTAGGCATCCCAAAGAAACGATCAATTTCAATATTACTCTTTTATTAGATTATATATATAGATATTCATTTGTATTTTTAAATATCTAATGTCTTTTGCTCTCACTAGATTTTACAGGGGGTGATTTAAAGGCAAAAGTTTTATCTGTTCCTGTTCATTTGTTTTCACCACAGAGCAATCTGCTAAGAACAGTTCTGAAACATAGTCATTATTTGATACATATTTATTGGATGAAAGAATGAAATGTACATTCAAGCATCCTTCAATTTCATCATATATTTTAATACCAGCAGAAACATATTTTGAACTAATAGACCTACCTAAGAGTATAGCACAGTTCTGTTTAGAGTTTGGCTTTGTTTCAATAAAAGTTATTGATTGATTGGCTGATTATGAATCCCAAAAGCAAGCTTATTGTCATAAAATGTTATAAAAATTCATTCAATGATGAGATGGTCACATTCAATTGTATACCCAAATCATTTGAGAAATATTTGAACTTCTCTTATCTAATTTCTTTCTAATAGGACCCTTCCTATGCATTGAAAAGTGAGTTGGTTAATGAGGAAACAGTCATGGTGAGATAGACACAATGTGTATTAACTTCTGTGGCCATAATTAGATTAACTGTCATGCGATGGTCTTTACACATTTAGATAAAACTGTGAGAGCCTTTCCCCATAGCAGATTATGCTGATTTTCAATTAGGGTCATCTTTCCATTTGCCTTTAAGAGTTTGCAAATGGTAGACCGAATGCTGATGGCTGTTCAGTGGAGCATGGCTGCAGGTTACCAGGTGCCAAACTTGCCTAGAGTGAGTGCCATAAATAGCCTCCTAATCACAGGAAATGGCAGCACTGCAATTCTATTCTAGAAAGGTAATGGAAGGTGGGGGTGGGGGGGCGGGCGATGGAAAGAAATGTAATGGCTGCTGAAGAAACATTTTCCTAATGTGTTCCCTCCTATTTCTTTCAGATGTCTATGGTGGAAAGTATTTTTTTTATTGGTGATGAAGACTGAGGAAGTATTCAGGACAAAGACAGGTCTAGTATGCTGCTGAACAAATGCTGAAAACTGTGTTAGAATGTTGGGAGAGAGATTCCTACCTGCTCTTCCTTCTTCCTCCACTTAGTAGAACATATTGGATGAGAAGGCTTAGTACAGGGGAAAATCCAACCAAAGATAAGGGGTTAGTTCTTGTCTGAAAAGAGGCTATTATGAGAGAGGGAAAGTCTTATGTTTGTCATTGCCAGCAGAAAGAAGATGGTGCTAAAATGGCAGAAGAAAATTCTGAGCCTTCTCTCTTCTGTTATTTGTATTCCCCCTCTCCACACCTCATAATCATAGTTTGTAAGGGAAAGCTACTTGATGGCTCTATAAATTTTAAAATTCTCTTCAGGATAAAATATCCATTATTATTATTATCATTATTATTAATTATTTTGCAGTCCACTATGTGCAAGCCAAGATAGAGGAAAACAAACTTTTTTCTTTGTGGCTTGGTTCCACTGGGCTTGAATTGAAATAAATTGATTCATGTGAGATACATTTAAAGGGCTAGACCTCCATAATAAATAATTAGCTAATCATACAATTTTTACAGCTGGAAGTTATCTAATCAAAAGTCTTCATTTTATAGATGAGGATTAAGTCCTTGGTTCTACTCTGAGAACAGCAATAAAAGTTCTTGGGTGCTTCCAGACAACTCAAATGACCCCCCATTACCTCCTACATTAAATACAAGCCAATGCTAGTACTGGGTAGAGATTTACTAGAAGCCGGAAGCATTTTTAAAGTGACTTCTTAGACATTGGCATGCTTATTTCAGAGGCCACAGTTGTTACTTCGTGAATTGGCATTTTCTGTGGATTCTTTTATCTGACAGTTGTAGTCACATGATATTTGCATTTGAGATCAAAGGTGGATAAAAATGTATTTACAGCATCCCTATAGATAACACTTCAAGTACTAAAATGACCCTTACTAATTTTTCTTTGTTTTGAATATTTTGTTAAGATGGTTCTTTAAAAAAACAACAGAGGGTAAAAGAGAAAGAAGAATGTTGAATGGAAAAGAAGGAAATCCATCAACATTTATTTAACACATATACCCTATGAAACACTACAGTGCCTGCTTTTAAGTGCACTGAATTATCTCATTTAGTTCTTTCAACACTTATTAATTACTTACTCTTAGTTTCCTTCATCTAGAAGATGGAATATTACCTACCTGAAGGAAACTAAGACTAAGTAATGAATAATGAATGAAATATGAAGTATGTACAGTGACCAAGTGTTGGTAAACTCATATCTGTATTTCAATGTTCCTTTTATTACATCATCTTTGAAGCTTGGGCTCCAGTGAGTAAAAAAGATGTGAAAATAGAACATGTTAAAGATAGACATAACAAGCCTCCCACGAACTGCCTGCAGGAGGGTGGAGATAGGGCGTAGAGCAAGATGTGGTAACAGGGGCCAGAGAGCCTGGACCATATGTATGCATTCTGTGTACATGCTTGGAGAGTCCTCCCTCCAGTTGGTGAAACTGCTTTACTCTGGGTGTTTGTGTGTGTAACTGCAGTTTGAGAGTTAGCATCCATATCTAAGAAGCAGGTTACTAATTAAACCTATTGGTTACCAACGAGTCCCGGGAGAGGATCTGATCCTTGGTTAATCAGTCCTCAAATAAAATCTATTTCCTCTGTGGCTATTTCATAACCTTACAGCACCACAAGAAATACACAATGAACTATTTTCCTTCATCCAGGAAAAATATATTCATCAAATGTACTGATTTCTGAAAAATTATTTAGAACCACTGGCATCCAACTGAAATTTAGTGGCCTGTTTATTTAAGGTTATTATTAGAATTTTGTCAAAAGCAGCTATACAGGGAGATACATTTATTTCTCTTATGTAAAAAGAATGCAAGATCTTCTCCCTCTGACTAAATGTGGTAATAGGGACTAGGTTTACCTTTCTATCTGAAACAATTTAAAAAAAAATAGACACAATATTTGAAACAATGATTTTCAGACTTGACACCAGGCCACACAGGACAGTCTGGCTTGCAAGACGGGAAACAAACAAGATGCCTCAGCTTACTGCTTGGATAGTCTCCTGGCTGCAGTGCAGGAGGGGATGCCAGGTGGGGCCCAGCAGGCCAGCAGGGTTAGGAATCCAGACAGACTACACGAGCGAGAATTCACAGGGCAAATACAAGAGAGGAGAAAGGTGCACAGAGGCAGAGTTCCCAGCAGATCTGCTGAGCATCGCTCAGTGTGTATGTGAGGAAAACAGCCAATGGTGCAGAAAGATCTCCCTGTAAGGAAAAGAGGGAACAACCTCTGGAACTTATACCCAGAACAGTTTGTGTTCCCTCCAGGAAAAAAAGGAAAACCTGTTAATTCCCGAGGCACTGAGTAAAGTACTCAGCAGATTTTTATCTCAGTAGTGGGCAAAATTAGCCCAGATAACAAGGCTGTTCTGGTCCCACCTTACAAATATTAAAAGCAAGCCTCAAAAGGATCAATCTATTTCCAAGTAACTTAACCACATTCAAGGGAAAAGAAACTGAACAACATGTATAAGGATATAAAAATATACAGTACTTAGAAAGTAAAATTCACAATGTCTGGCATCCAATAAAAAATTGATAGTCATACAAAAATGCAGCACAGCCCTAACCAGTTTGGCTCAGTGGATAGAGCGTCAGCCTGTGCTCTCAAGGGTCCCAGGTTCGATTCTGGTTAGGGGCATGTACCTTGGTTGAGGGCACATGGTGGGGAGTGTGCAGGAGGCAGCTGATCGATGTTTCTCTCTCATCGATGTTTCTAATTCTCTATCCCTCTCCCTTCCTCTCTGTAAAAAAATCAATAAAATATATATATTTTTTAAATGCAGTACTAAATGACCCTTAATGAGGAGAAACACCAATAGAAACAGATTTGTAATTATGTACATGACAGAATTAGTAGATGAGAACATTAAAAGTTATTATAACTATAGATGTTCAATCAAGTAGTAGAATGCTCGAGCATGTTAAGTAGAGATATAGAAAATATTTTAAAAGACCTAAATAAAGCTTCTAGAAATGAAAAATATAATGGCTACGGATTTTTAAAAATCAATGCTCCAATAGTATGAACAACAGATTCTGTCTGTAGAAGAAAAGATTAATGGGCAAAAAGGTATGGCAATAAAAACTACTTAAAATTATAGGAAAAAAGACTGAAAAATTAAATCGCTTTAATGAGCTGTGTCACAATTTCAAGCAGCCTAATATATATGTTATTCTGCCTGAGCTTTCTCTGAATTAAATTTTCCTCTGCTGGGAAGAATGTGAATGCTAGATATAAATTAAGTTATAGAAAAATAAATATGATATCCCTTGGGGGTGCGAGAATGTAGACAGTCCATTCAGAGCTGACTTGATATTCCTCAGTGACAAAAACTGAGTCTCTTTTTAGCTTCATTTTCTGCCATGCATAGCTTCCATCCCCAAGGTCACCTCTAGGTCCAGTATGCCTGCTGGAATGCTAGCAATTACTTCCACATTCCAGCATTTAGGAGAGAGGATACTTCCTGGAAGTTGCACAAATTGATGTTTAAGTCTAGTTGGTAAGAACGTAGCCAAATCAAATATTTACATCTAGCTACAACATATGCTGCAAAACACAATATTTATTTTTGTGATCATATATATAGCTAAAAATCAAAGGTCCTGTTACTATGATTCAAGTGGACAATGAACATTGGAAGAAAAATATATACTCTTTCTTGCACAGTGGGATAGAGGTTTGGAAGGAAAGGAAAACATCAGGCAAAAGCTATTGAGATGGAGATGAATGGATTATAAAACTAAGAGGGGGACTTTAGTAGGAAAATATATGGTAATAAAAGCATAATGCCCTATGGATTAGATTTTTCACAAAAACAGGCAATATTATTTTTATTGTAAATAGCAGGAATCTTTTATTAGATATTAGGGGTCCAGTACACGAAATTCATGCACTGCGGCAGGGGGGGTTCCTCACCCAGCCTGCACCCTCTCACATATTGGAAACCCTCAGGGAGTGTCCTACTGATGGGTTAGGCCCGCTCCTTGCTCCCTTTGGGGAGCAGGCCTAAGCCGCAGTCTGGCCTCCCTTTGTGGGAGGCAACCAGGCTAATCAGGGGCAGCCATCAGCCCCATCACCCCACTGCTGCAGCCACTGCCAGTCACTACAGCCACCAAGGTGTTTACATCAACACGGACTCCAGTCCCTTCACCATGAAAAAATAACTTTCTTTAGGCATTTTCAAGATGTGTCTTTCATAGGATATGAAATTTCTTTGTTTTTTTTTTTTAATCCTCACCTGAGGGTATGTTTCCATTGATTTTTAGAGAATGTGGAAGAGAAGGGAAAAACAGAGAGAAACATCAAAGTGAAAGGAACACTTTGATTGGTTGCCTCCTGCATGAGCCCTGACCTGGACCCTGGCCAGGGAGAAGCCTGCAACCTAGGTACATGCCCTTGGTCAAAACTGAACCTAGACCTTGCAGTCAGCAGGCTGAGGCATTATGCACTGAGCCAAACCACCTAGGGCAGGATATGACATTTCTTAGCCCTCCAACAGTTGACCTTAATTCTTTTTCTCCAGGAGTATGGTGGAAAAACCCTAGATCGCCTTTAGGGATTCTTATTACCCAAGTTACTAAGAATATTACCAGTGGCATACAGGGAGCTTAGCTAATGAGTGGTAAGAAAAGATGTTTCCTCTATAGTTCACTCTGATCACAAGCTCCACCCCTACCCAGACCTATAAACTCTGGCCGAGGCTGCAGGGCTAGGCAGGGGACCCCAGACCCCTGCGATCACTGGCTCTGCCCATGCCCAGGCCTGAGGCTGCAGGCCTGGGCAGAAAACTCCCAAGCCCCTCTGATTGCGGACTTCACAGAGCCTAGGCCTCTGTGATCACCAGCTCTGATCCTGGCCCCTGCTATCGCCGACTCTGCTCTTGCCCCACTACAGCCTCTGGCAAAGGCTGCAGGCCTGGGCAGGGGACCCCCAGACCCCTGCTTTGCCGGATCCACCGGTGCCCAGACCCCTGTGATCACAGACTCTGCCCCTGCCCCTCCGATCGCTGGCTCTGAGGAACCCAGGCCCCTGTGATATCTGGCCTTGCCCCTGCCCAGGCCTGAGGCCTCTGGCCCAGGCCTTATGCCTAGGTAGGGAACCCTCATACCCCTCCGATCACTGGCTCCACCCTTGCCCATGCCTGAGGCCTCTGGTTAAGGCCTCTGGCCTGGGCAGGGGACCCCCAACCCCATCTGATCACCTGTTCCACCCCGTGGATCCCCCCCCCACCGCCTCCCCCACTACATGCCTGGCTAACAGGCCTGACCACTTCAGTGGTGGGGCTGAGCCGGACTGAGTGCCACCATCTTGTGGCTATTGGGGAGGCCATCTTTTGTGACAGAGTGATGCCTAACTTGCATATTACTCTTTTATTAGATTATTGATTTTCCCCAAGCCTGATCCTGCTACCTTAATTAGAACTTTTTTGGTACCTTGTTCATTCAGATGAAAATGGGCTTTATAATATTATCTTCCAACTCACATTTCATCCTCTTAGTCATAAGAATAAATAAAAGAACAGAAAGAACACTAGGGGAGTTTCATGTGAAGAATAGTAATTATGAGGTGGTTCGCTACTCAGAAGTGAAAGGAGAATGAAGTTCAATGGGAGGAGAGCCCTGGAATGTTATCTTTCCTAGGAAGGAAACAGTTATCAAGTTTGGAGGACACAAAGTAAGGAATGAAAGATGAATTGGAGTTACCTCTAATTCTCCACAGAGACATCGAACCAGAAGAGAAATGGCACAAAACTGTTTCAAGGTCACATTAGTTTCCATGGCGATAGAAAGGAAAGAAGAAAAGAGACATGCTAGGAAGAGGCAGATAAGACAACCAACCACAGTCTCCGTGATAAGAATGTATGTGCAGTCCAAAAATGAATGGATACTGTAAGCTTGTATATTAAAAATAATCTCCAATGACTTTAATTTCTTGCTGCCTGCTTTCTGATGCCTCTGAACTAGCCACTGCTAGAAGATAAAATAGCTCTTCTTAAAAAAGAAATGCATACTCTTGGCTTAGAGAGTTTAGTTTAAACCCTACCAAGAAAAAAATGGGGTCACAAGGACTTCTGAGGTTTTAGAAACGCTTCTCAGATTCGGTTTATGACCTGCAATGTTCCCTGGTATAGTTTCCCAGAATAAATGTTCAAGCTGGATCACTATTCAAGTGGGTATATTAAATGTGCTCAGGTGGCCCTAGCTGGTTTGGCTCACTGGATAGAGCATAAGCCTGGGGACTGAAGGATCCCAGGTTCAATTCTGGTCAAGGGCATGTACCTTGGTTGCAGGCACATCCCTGGTTGGGGGTGTGTAGGAGGCAGCTGATTGATGCTTCTCTCTCATTGATGTTTCTAACTCTATATTCCTCTCCCTTCCTCTCTGTAAAAAATCAATAAAATATATTTAAAAATAAAAATAAAAATAAAAATAAATGTGCCCAGGCAATAGAACATCCATATAGAATACCTACGATGTGCAAGCCTTATGTTTTGGCTAATTCTCATAAAAACCCTATGGAATAGGTCTGAGTCTTTTCATTGACATGTTTGAACTGAGTGTCAGAAAGTCTGAGTAACCTGTGCACGATGTCAAATAGCAGTAGCAGGAGTTACACTCGGCCATTCTGGAAGAAAAGCCCATTTTAGTTCACTACCCTACACTGTTTTGCCACAACCCAGACTCCCTGGAGACCTCAGAGATGTTGAACAACTGTTAACACAAGATAGGGGACTTCATGTCAGAAATTGAAGTGTTTACCTCTCTGTTTTCAGGGGGATATAAAAATGAGATCTTGAGCCTACTAACATTAGTGTTTGACTTCAAATGCAGTAGATTTTGACCAAGTGGGTATTTACTCTTCCTGCTACATATGAGTTTGACTCCATCATACCTGCTTATGCAGCTGAGGACTTTTGGAGTCAAAGCTGGAAAAACATGTTACTGAGAATCATAATCTTTTACCTGAACTCTCCAAAAAACTTTCAGAGCTGGAACTCTGCTCAAAAGACGTGACTTTAGAGGAGACTGATGCGAACTCATTGAACCTGAGATTTAAAATTAACATTTTTGCCAACGGCAAGGAGCATTTATTGAATCTTGTAATAGGTCAGAAAACTCTAAGTTCATTTTCAAGACAGCATTTTTCTTTCTTTTTGCCTTTACCTCTTCCATAAGCTGTACTCATAGCCTCAAAGGTCTAGATGATATTTCAATCCTTCATCAATAACAAGCTAATTTACGGCTACTGAAAAAGTTAATAGCCAGCATATAGCATCATATCTCATTCCCTCTATGTTGGCTCAGGGGATATTTTGTTTTCTCTGCCTTGCACCTGCCAGAGAATATGTACCTGACCAGTCACACTTTGAAGTCCTGCCGGATTAACATTCTGGAAGAAACCTTGAGGAAGCTGCTGTTCCTGAAATTTTTCATTAGCACATTCTTGTCAGAAGATAGCATTCTTCAGTCTGCAGTCTGATTTTCCTCCAGTCTCGGCAGTCTCCTGGCATGGGGCCACTGTAAACTGGAACCTCTTGTTTTCTCAACCTCAGTGAAAGTTGATGGGTTTAATTGTTATTGCTTCACTTAGAGCACGACCATATTTACTGCCATTTGATCCAAGTCCTGTATCTCACCACTCTGGTTTCCAACGCAATGATCTCAGAGATACTCTTTCCATCTATGCTAACTGTTAGCTTAGTGCTCTTCAATCCTAAGTGATGACATCACAATGCACCTTGCAAAGTGAGAATATGAAGGCTGCAAAGGAGAAACTGGGCAAAGTAAATTAGACAGTCAACGTGTGAAAAACAGGTGTATGAGTCTCTGGAACCATTCCTGTTACATGTATGTCCCAGAGTCTGAACACTATTTAGAAATATAACAGAGAAAAGAGATGCAATCGTTGAAGCTCCTAGACAAAGTAATGCCTAATCTGTGAAGTTGACCACTTGGGAATTCCTTCTCTAGCCCCTGTGTGAGGCCCCTTGAGTAATTGGTTTTCTAAAGGCAGCAACACAGTAAGTCCCCCTGTGACTCACCCACCTTGAGCTTCACAGGAGCAGATGGAGGCAAGAGCAGCATCACTGGGGAGAACTAGCATCTATTCGGGACCTGAGTGCTCAGTGTTGGTGTTTAGACCCTCCCCATGCTCTGCATTATATTGCAGAAGTTCAACCATCGGTGTTTTTGCGTCATGCCCTAGCAAGCAGATTTAGGGATGCATTATTCAAACTGGAAAAATTCAAAACCAATTTCTAGAATCTGGCAGTACAAATCCTGGTTTATTTCTCCTTTCTTTTGTCTTCTGTGATTCATAATAGTCCCCCCTTTTAAAATTCATTCCATCATCCATAGCCCTAGGAAACTAACATCTCTTCTTTGTTAAGGCCTTTTTTAGAACTGTCTTCTGGTCATCATTGCTCAAAATTTCACTCTGTGATATTTAAATACTGGGACGAAATCTAGGGGATTTTAGCCATTTGAAAAAGAATTTGGTTCTTGCCTCATGGTGAGTGGCATGGCTGAATGGCGATCAGCAAGGGGCTTCTACAGTGAGGGGCCCAGGGCAGGGGCTCCTCTTGAGCAAGCTGTAAAAAGGAAGATTGCATCTCATCCAGAGGTTAGAGAAAACATTAGCCTTCGGCTGAATTCCTCATTAATTATGATGTATTTGACAAGGGTGTATATAAAACTACTCTGGTGTCTCTTTCAGGATCCCTGGATATGTTTGTGCTCTGAGCTGGGTAATTATCATCAACATAAATATTTCTGTCTCCTTTGGTGAGCTCTGACAAGTGGAAAAGAAGGTTTGAGTTCCATTAATCTGCAGAGCTGGGCTTCTGCAGTTGACTGGGTATGAAATCACATGGTTAATAGGTGCCCTGTGGAGGTCTGCCCCCCAGTGGCTGTTATCAACTGCTGCATGTCTTTAGAAAGTAGATGTGGCAAAGGTACAAAGCTAACAATTGCATCTTGAAGCTGTGCAGCAGTATATGTATATCATTGCTTGGTTTTCTGGAACATTTTTCATTAAGAAAAACAGATATTTCACAATTTGAAGAAAGTGTCGATAAACACGTTGAATCAAGCTATTTAGCTTCCAAAAGCATGAAATAGGTTCTGCATACAAAAGGACTAGCTCATGTTTGGAAATAATTTCCACTTTTATAACCATCATAGATCCACAATTTTGTTATCTCCACAAAATAAAGTTGGTCATATTTTCCAGACAGTTTTTCAAAGGGTGGCTCCATTTTCATGATATACTTCATCCTAAAAATACTTTCTATAGGTTCACAGGAAGTCGCAAAAATATTAGAGTGGTTCCATGTACTTTCCACCAGTTTTCCCCAATGGTGACATCTCACATCAACTACAGAACATTATCAAAACTAGGAAACTGACATTGATACAATTCAATATCTTATTTAAAACTCACCAGTTTTATCTGTATACAGCTGTGTGTACATGTATACAGTTCTATGCAATTTCATCACAGGTGTAGATTCATGTAGCCACCACCACAACCAAGACAGAACTATTCTATCACAACAAAATATCTCCCTCGTGTTACCTTTTAATAATCACATCCACACTCCCCCACTCCACGCCATCTTTAACCCGGCAATTACTAATCTTCTCTCAATCTCTATCATTTTTGTCATTTTGAGGATATTATGTCAATGGAATCACACAGTTAGTGATCCTTTGAGATTGGTTTTCCCACTTAACAACTCCCTTGAGTTCTATCCAAGTTGTGGTGTGTGTTAATAATTGGTTTCTTTTTATTGCTGAGTAGTATTCAATATTATAGATATGCTACAGTTTGTTCAGCTATTCTTACATTGAAGGACATCTGGTTAGTTCCAGTTTTTGACTATTACCAATAAAACTACTGTGAACATGTGTATATAGGTCTTAGTGTGGATATACATTTTCATTACTCTGAAATAAATACCCAGGAGTGTGACTGGCTGAGTCATATGTTCCTTTTTTTTTTTTTTTGGAAACTGCCAAACTACTTTCCCGGGTGGCTGTACAATTTTACATTCCCTCCAGGAATGTATGAGAGATAGACTTGCTTTGCATTCTTGCCAGAATTTGGTATTGTCACTGTTTTTCATTTTAGCTGCTCTAATAGATATGTAGTTGTTCCCACTTTTAAATAATATAATGTATCATTTGGTTCCTGCCACCAAAACATCTGCACACAGTTGTGTGGTTCATGTCCCTATTGCCATGTGACCCAACAACTTAACAATCTTATGCAGATAAAAGTTCAAGGATGATATGGACATTTGAAAAATTGCAAATTTTGAATGGACTGATTGGGTTCTTTATTAAATCTTTGTTTTTCCCTCTGGCAAAACCAACCAAGTTGCCAATTACTAGATTAATTGAGTTAGGAGGTGAATATACAGAAAAGTCTTTCTGGCAGCTACCTAGAAACAAAACATACTATCCTCTTACTTTTGTGCCCGCTTGTTGGGTATATTAATATTTGATCAGTCCAACCTACCTTTTCTCAGTATGTTTGACCTATCTGAAGTATGGAAAGGAGAGTTCTATTGACTCCCTTAAGGAGACCCAGTTTTGCAGATTACTCTCCCTGACTTCCTGTTATTATGTATCCTCATCATTACTTCACTTCCTGCATTGGAGTGCAGGGAGGCATATGATCCTGGATCCCAAGCTAGGTCTTCCTTCCAAATGGAGCTCATGGGTCAGCTCCTCTGCTTGTATAGTGTCAGAAACATGAACCACTATGGCTTTCAGACCTGGTTTTCTGTGTCACCAGACCCCTAAGAATATGAAAAGCTTTGTATTCTGTGCTCAAAATTCCCTTCAAATATATGGGGTCCAACTAAGATTTCCGAGCCATATTTTAGCTTTTGTGCATTTCAATGATGAGGAAGAGCACTCTGGGTAACATGAATGCAACACAAGCCAGCCAGTTGGAAGAGAGCAGCACCATAAATTTACTGTGACACAGAGAAAGTGTTTATTGGGAAGAAGAAAAAAGGAATACAGATCTCAATCATTTAAACTACCGCCATTATAAAAGTGTTCAAATTAAGAAAACTACATCATAAATGCCTACATTTAATCTCTCTTTTGCAGGAAGGAAGAAAAAAATCATAGAGAGAAATATAGGGTTAAGAAAACAG
>PVJC01000902.1:41681-106709 GCA_004026665.1 Murina feae | reverse complement strand
CACTTGTTGATAGATATGTATTTGTTGTTCATAATTTTTTGTCTTTATTTTTTCTTCATCCTCTTCTCAAAGGATACCTTTCAGTATTTCATATAATACTGGTTGGGTGGTGGTGAACTCCTTTAGCTTTTTCTTGTCTGTGAAGCTCTTTATCCGACCTTCAATTCTGAATGATAGCTTTGCTGGGTAAAGTAATTTTTAATGCCATACATTTTATTTAAACATATGATTTAAACCTCATAATACACTGTTACATTTTTGCTTTAAATGACCAATTTTTCCTTAAAAAATTTATAAGTAAAAAAAAAAAAGAACCTGATTATAGACCTATATATTTACACTTTCTGGGGGCTCCTTTATTCTTTTTGTAGATCCAACTTCTCACTTATCATTGTTTAACTTTAACATGAAGAATATTTTTAACTAACATTGCTTTTAGTAAATGTCCACTGATGATAGATTGCATCAGCTTTGATTTGTCTGTAAAAATATTTATTTTGCCTTATTTTTGAAAAATATTTTTCTGGACACTGAAATAAGTTGACTCTTTTTCCTATTTGAGCACTTAATAGATTTTTTTTCATTGTCTTCTGGCTTTCATTAATTGTCAGGAGAAGTCTGTTGTCATTCCTATCTTTGTTTCTCTGCATCATCAGTCTCCAACCCCATCCTTTGACTGCCTTATGTGGTTTTCTTTGCATTTATCCAGAGTAGACTTTGATGAGTTTCTTCCATCTGTGTGTTTAAAGTTTTAACCATTTTTTAAATGTTTGATTATTACTTATTCAAATATATTTCTGATACTCTCCCTCTTTTAGTGACTCCAAGTGTGTTTATATTAGATTGTTTGGTATTTTTCCATAGGTCACTGAGGCTCTGGTCTTTATTTGTTTGGTCTTTTTCTCCCTCTCTGTGCTTCTTTTTGTATACATTATATTGCTATATCTTTCAAAAATGTATTTTTATTGATTACAGAGAGGAAGGGAGACGGAGAGACAGAAACATTGATGATGAAGGGGAATCAATGATCAACTGCCTCCTGCATGCCCCCTCCTGGGGATTGAGCCTGAAACCCAAGCATGGGCCTTGAGCAGGAATTGAATCATGACCTCTTGGTTCATAGGTTGATATTCAACCATTCAGCCACACCAGCTGGGCTATATTGCTATATCTTTACATTCCCCAGTATTTCCCTCTGTGGTATATAGCTTTATCTCATTTGTTTTGAAAGGATGCATTATAATCCATGGCAGGAAAGTAACATCCCATAATTGATTCACCCATTTCCCTAATAAAAGGTATCATAGTGTTTCTAGTTGTTGGCTCTTTATAATGATCCTAAAACAAACATTCTTGTACATATATTCTTATAACTTTACTTCTGTGCCATATAGCCCCAGGTCTGTGATTTCTGGTTCAGAAGTCATATGTATTTTTTAATTTCAAAATTATTGCCAAATGTTGCTTTTTAAAAATTGTCTCAAATGTGTCTATTTGATTACAGAAGTATAAAATTTACACAAAATAATTAATGTGATAATTTGTACACTTTATTTTAATACAGTCTTCATTATTTTCCTTCTCCTGGTTGCTTGATTCTCCTCTCCAATTTTCCTCTGCCCCTTGAAACTAAGCTTCCTTTTGGCACTTAATCTGCTAAGTCTGTCTGGTGATTTTTCATTTCAGATATTAACTTTTTACTCTAGAAGATCAGTTTGGGTTTTGAGTGATCTTACTAGGTACAGAATGAGAAAGATCAATGTAGAAAGTTAAAGATAAAATAAATCAATGACCCAAACCTCACAAACAACCAAGCCTGCATGCGTTTGTATCTAATAATGTGTATTTGATATAAAGTATGTACTAGATTGCCTAGGGAGAGGAAAGACATAGCACTACCATAAATAATACTAAATTTAACATTCATATATGAGAAATATGTGCATACATTTCTCTATAGATTTCAATTAAATGGAAATCCTGGTTTGTAAGATACAACTTCTTTAACTCCACAGAATGTGCCATCTGAGTTGGGTGATGGTGATGATGACAAGGAGGCTGCAGATCAGTATTTGACCACTGGATCAAATTTTTTAAAAAAGCTTATGGATTTATTCATATTTTTAAATTTCTTCTAGCCTCAGTTTTAGAAAAGGATGTTATTGTTATAACTTGTCCATTTCATTCAAGTTTTCAAATCTGCTTAAGAAACACTAGTAGCTTGGTCTAACATAAGCAGGAAAGACAGGAAAAGCTTCAGTGGAAACTATTATCTGGTACATAAATCTGCCCCCAATCAAATATTCAGTTACTAAATACAAGTAGTAATTGTCATAGCCGAGGTGTGTATGTTTGATGTGCTGTGCTGGAAGTTCACCAATGAATTCGACATGCAGAGACTTTTTTCTAGAAAAAAAAAAGGATTAATATTGATGTAATTTCTCTCTATAAAGTCATATTTTAAGCTTCTTGGCAGATCTCAAGATCCCATCTGCCATAGGGGGAAAAAATACATGAAAATATTAAAATCTGGTGTATAAAGATTGCACTGTTAAATTTCAGTGTCCTGGACACCAGAGATTCAAAGTTCACCTTTTTAATACCCATTGAGAAGTCAATGGCTAAATGTTACTTAAGAGAGAGATACAGAGCATCTTCCGAGGGCCCCTCAGAAGGCTCACGTGATTGCTGGGCTCAGTCCCACAAGGTAACACTTGGTGTCTGTCATGTATGTGCTACCTTCACAGCTGCCTTGTGAGTCAGGATCGGGGACGGCGTCTGGTGGCTTTTACATGACTTTCTCTGAGTCAGTGTCATGTGTAATCTATCTGATGATTTGGTATGCAGTACATGTGAAAGCTGATGTGATATTTCTTCACAGTCTCAAGGCTTGTGCTTCAGGTTCTGAACCAAGCAGATAACAAGAGCTGTTCGTCATTTCTATAAAATAAACGTTACGGTCATTTCTATAAAAGAAAAGTTACAGTCAACAAATGGAACAACTTTACAAAGATCATTCTACTCCCAGCATTAGTAGATAAAGTGCCCACTGTGAGAGCGTCCCTGAGTGGGGATTAGGAGTGAAGATGCTTTCTAGAAGGAGGTATCTAGTGAGCTGAAAGAGCAGCCTCAGTGGATTGGCTAATGTGAACACATTGTTGTAGACTTCTTTTGTGATTTGCAACTTGTTTCAAATTCAGATTGTTCTTGGAATAACAAAGGTTCCTTTTGTGATAGGGGGCAGAGGTTTCTTCATCTGCTCCAGCAGTTTCTCTGAGCCTCAGCCTGGGCAGCTGAAGGGGTGCAGAGCTCTGGATAATGCCCACAGAAGTATGAAAGAGGTCCCTGCCTCCTGGTTTATGTTTCCAGGAAGCACACATGCTTTTTGGAGACCTCTGCTCTGTGTGCTTCGTCAGCCACTCTCTCTGGAAAAATTTATCTGGGGATGGTAGGAAATTCACCCTCTGACCGTCAGGGTCCACATAGAGAATTCCTTGGGGTAGAGCAAGGAACAGGACCTAAGATCATGTCTGCTTGAAACTAAGAGTGAGGGCAGGCACCTAGGTTAAAACAAATCAATTTCACTGTGGTAGACAGGTGATGAATCATGAATCTCTAAATAAAAATATGTGTGAAAATGATTTAGGTCTTTTTATTAAATGCAATCTCCCAGTAAATCTGTGATGATCTGGTGCAATCTCAGTTCTTAGTCATAGTACCTGGTGACAACAGGGTTTTAACCTGGGGATACATATTTAAGGAAGAGAATAACCAGGGTCCTGGGGATGTTTCAATGACTGGGACTAAGGAAGAGAAAAACACTATTATAGAATAAAATATGAGGATTGACCCACAATCTGACATAATGTAGGATTTATTTTGGGAGAGATTTATTTGGAGGTCTCTTCAAGAGGTTGCTTATAGGAGCTTCTTTATGAAACAGTTGGTGTATAAAAATGCACTGAGAAAATTCTGAAGAAGCCTGCATACTGAGCTTTCAGTATAGGTAACTGTAGGAATGCTGTATTAGTTCCCTGGGGCTGCCATAACAAAATGTCAGAGCCGGGAGGCTCAACCCACAGAATTCCATCTTCTCCCAGTCCCGAGGCTGGAAGTCCAAGATGAAGGTGCCAGCAGGATTGGTTTCTGGTGAGGCCTCCCTTCTAGGCTTGCAGATGGCATTCTTGGTATCTCTTCATCTTATTAGGGCCCATCTTCTGACCTCATTTAACCTTAATGACCTCTGTATAAAGGCCCTATTTCCCAATAGTCACTTCATAAGTTACTAGGGGTTAACATCTCAACATCAGATTTTGAGGGAAGCACAGTACAGCTTATGGTGAATGATATGAGACAGAAATGGTTCATGAGGATGAGGACAATTTTACCTCAGTTCCTAAGCCTTGGGTCCATCATTCCTGGAAAGTAATTGTGTTTCAGGTATTTTGTGTTTGTTTGTTTATTTCTGGTGCTTATTTACAGTGTGTGTATGTGTGTGTGTGTTGTGTGTGTCCTGATGCCTCTGACAGAGGTGAGACCTTTGCTACGAACAGCAATGGTATCCCATTTTCCAGATATAATAACATTCAGGCTAAACTTTAAAGCATGGAGACCCTGTAATGTAGGGAGGGTTGTCCACTCTTTGGAAGCCTTCGTCCAGCCTTTTCTCCCACACATTCCATGTCAGGCTCAGTAGCCTTATTTCTCAGCTGGCTCCTGCTCACATCTTTGAGTTTGCCTCTAGGAAAGCCACCTGCTAGGGTGTCCAGGATCAGGCAGCTCTTCCCTTTCCTGGAAAACAGATCTCTTGGGACTTAGCATCCTACTCTTTCTATCTGAGACATTGCGACCAGAAAGAACCTGTCGAAACATAGTGTCCTGGGGGGGAGTTTGTGACATGTGACAATAGTGTGCCAATGTGATAGATTCTCCTATCGGAGGGGATGATGCCTGAATTTCATAGCTGGAAACCACTAGGCTACATAAATGAAAGAATAAACGAATAAATAAGTGAATAAGTGAATAATCAAATAAATCAATCGCATAACTGGTGTAACTTGCAGGAACTATGGAAAGCTGCCGTTTGCATTTTTATTTTGCAGTGCTGGTAATTGCTCCCTTGTCATGTCCTATGGCTACAATAGATTTTCCCCCCAATAATTATAATTTCAGCAAAATTTTGCAATTGTAAATTGCTGCATTTTTAAGGAATTCCAGCTATCATTCCCCGTTGAGCTGAGCTCCGTTTTGTGTTGCTAATTCCTTGTCTTCCTCACTCTGGGCACCTTCACGGGGTGGATGTATGATGGATGCCATCTGGTCTGATAGAAGGAAACAGATATTGATTTTTAATATTTTCTCCCAACTTGTTTACTCTAGGATAATACAGCAGCTGTGTGGCAGCTTGTCTCAGAGTGGAAAGGATTATTACCGCTGCCTTTTGATGAGATAAATTACCTAGGATGACTTGAATGGCTAAAGGGTATACTTTGATGTTATGTCGCTTCATTTACCCTTATGACTAAATGATTATTGATTTTATATTTTTAAGCTCTTGAAACATGAAAATAAGTTGGTGGAGGAGGCTGGCTGTGTTAGTTTTATTAATTTATTTCTGCAGGGCATAATTCACTTTGGACCAGGTTGTGAAGGTTTTGGGTTCATGACCGGCTGTAGATACAGTTGCAAAGAAATGGCTTATTTATATAGTCATTGCAAGTAGTCCCAAAATCAATACAGTCTGGGATTGGATGATTAAACTCAGTCCCTTTGTGGGATTCATTCCTGGAGCCGCTGCTGAAATCATCTTGACCACAGCACATCCATGTGATCAAGTCTACAAATAGCAAGTTTGTTCAAGTTGAAATATTATTATTTTTTTGCTCATCACTTTTTTTATCTGCAATGTTCACTCAATGACATTGTAGCAGCCTGGAAAAAAGGGAGGAGGGGCGGTTGATTGACTATCAGTAATCAGCATGCAAAGAGCCACCCCCTAGGCTTCTAGAAAGGCTCTGATTGGAGTCGGTGCAGACTTTGATCCGGGTCTCAGGCTTCCAGTCCTGGGTGCTTCCAAGCAACAAGAATGTGGAGTGCACCTAAAAATCCTGGTGGCCTGCAGGGTTTCAGCTTCTGAATGGCTCTGTGCTTTTTCTATTATTGCTGAACATGTACTAGTAGGCACGGTTCAGTGTCTGTCCAACGCACCACTGTATCATGTCATTCCTTATCTGTTACTACTGGTCAAAGGCAGACACACTTTATAGAGAACTCGATTCCTTTTGTTTTTATTTTTCATAATTTTCCCTCTACTTACTTTCAAAGGTTTTTAAAAACAAAACAAAACAAAAAAAAACAACAATTCACGACGTCACATTTATTCCTTGTTGGCAATAAAATTTGGTGTGATTACTGAGCCTCATGGACATCTCTGGAACTGAATTTAATGCTTGCAGTTGGGAGTTTTAGTTTTTCTGTAAATCTCTGCGCATCTGGTACTCCATGACCAGAGTGGCTCAGACATTGTGGTGAAATATAAGCAGGAAAGACTTGTTTTCTAGGAAGATTTTGCACTTACTTTACTCAGACTGCCCCAGAAGTGAACCAAAACTGGCAGTAGTGATGGCTTTATGTCATTTCAGCAAGGTCCCCAGTATAGCAACTTCCCTTTCCTATCCTCCATCCTCACCCCAATTGCTGCTTTAAGTGATGGGTCTCCAAAGTTCACCAAAGTGTCTTGTCCTAAGATGTTCTTTTAAAAGTCAATACTTTATATATCAATTAAATTTGGTAATATCACTTTTTGCCTTGAAGATTTATTTCACATGGAGTTACATGTTCATAGAAATTAAAACCCCCACTAACCAAGGTCCCTGTACTGTACACAGGCAGGGAGCACAGTATAAAACATTTCACTGCATTTGGGGACTTCTCAGTGCGTGGCTAACGGTGGCATGTGTTACAGAGTTAAAAAAGGTGTAAAACACTTCTTCTTACTTTAGTCAGGATGCATGTATAATTAATATGTAGTAAATTATATGGCTCCATTTTAAAGCTTGTTTAAATGCATAGAATTTGAAGCCGAATGAAGAAATAAAATAACTTTTGGAGCAGTGTAATGTAATATGTTGATCAATTTTATAGGGGAGTGGTGAATATTTAATTAATCACCTTTTGACAATTATTCACAGTGGTCGGAATCAAGGTCTCCATTAAAGCCGAAGAATAGCTTCATTACAAATGACCCATAAAAGTGTCAAGTGCTGGCTGCGAGGACAAGTAATTTCCTTTGCCTTTAAAACCATTAGATGGAATGATGGGGGTGGGGAAGGTGATGAAGTGCATAATTGTGTGATTACAAAGAAAAGCTTAAACAGTAAATTTGACAGCTGGGCTGGAGAGGGGAGAGGATAAGGATTATAAAGTGATGGCTGTGTTCTTTCCAAGAGCTTTTAATTTTCTAAGAGGACGAGGATGGCGTCATTCCATTTTTTGCTGGACTTCTCTCTTCATCCTGTAGTATTTGCTTAGAATTTAGTGTGCCAAGCCGTTGGTATGAGTGGATGTAAATGGAGGAATAATGCTGACTTTTTCCACCTTTCTCTCTCTCTCTCTCTCTCTCTCTCTCTCTCTCTCTCTCTCTCTCTCAGCAGAGGGAGAATACATTGGCTGCCACCTTGATTGATGCCCATGAAGGTTAACCTATTGGAATGGCGTCTGGAGAGCAAAGAGGGACCAATATGTCAGCAGAATCAGCACATGTCTTTCCAGGCTTGCTTTCAGGACTCAGAAGAGATTGATCATCGTGGCTCCTCTTCCACCCGAGAACAATCTGGGAAGTTGATAACTGCTTGCATTTCACTGCATCCATTGCTTAAGTTCTTGATATTGGCCAAGAATCCACACCGTTCATGACTTTCCAGTTGCTATAATAGGTCTCTGGGTTTCAGGAACTCATGCAGATACTTTCATGAGTGAAAAGTTTTTCTTTTCCAAATAACTCAGTGGTAAACATTCACTTATGAGAATGTCAGTACCCCACCGCCTTGGAGAAAAATGATTCAGAATAGATATGTTCCTATGATTTTCTCCTCCCACCTGGTTGAGAGAAGCAGATGGAGTTGGGACCAAAATCCAGCTTTCAGGTGTCCTGCTAGATGCCAATGCATGCAGGTTAAATTCTCTGTGTTATGATAAGTGTTTGGGACAGTTGAATTTAATTATAGTTGTACATGGTCTCTTTAGCTATTAGAATTTTCTTTAAAATTGAGCAAAATGCAAAGGGCTTTTCCTGGCTTTAACAGAAATGGAACCCAATGATACTTTGCTTTTCAGAGGTTTAGCAAGTCTTCAGAAGTCAGGGGGGCTTCTCTTTACTTCTTTGAACCTCATCTATTTTAAGATGCTCCAGCCATGGGTAACCTGGCTCCAGTGCACACAACCACACACACAAGTTCAAGTGGCCACTCTTAAAAACTAATGGCTATTGACTCTGGTTGGGATTTCTGTGATGTTATCTCGCCCGGTAAAGACTTTGCGGTATGCCGTTTACATTGTATCTGGCGATTGTATAATCATTATTGATTTTCCTACGTGTAGTACCTATGTCAAACAACCTAATATATTTAAATGGTGATTATTTCAGTTCTATATCTGCTGTGTGATAAGATCAAAGGTAGTTAAGTGTGCAGTAGATGGGAGATAGCGTAAGGCACTGCGCCTGGGCACTTGCTATCATACAACTCAACAACAATGGGGATGATTTAATAATTAACTTCCTGAAACACTTGGCGGTGTTGGCCTGCAGGAGAATGAGGCTGGCAGATGCAAAGAAAGTGCCCCAACTTGCCACCAAAGGTGGCGCGGCCCGTGAATGCCAGCGCAGCACGGATTGCTTTTCAAAGGTCCTGGGAAATCATTCTGCTTCTTAATTTAGTCCTTGTTTTTGTGCAAATGCTCCTGAAGAAATGAGAACCAAATGGAGGCCGATGTGTGATTTCCCCCTGGATCCAGTCATTGTGAAGCCCAGGACTAGGGTGCTCCGGGGGCCCCCCTGGTGGTCTTTGGAATCCCAGGTCAGTCTGAGGGGTGGCTCGTTCGCTGTGCCTTATTACACGGCATGGGGCACCCTGCTCGCACCCTGGGTAAGCATGTCCACTTGGGAATATTTATCTGAATGCAAAGCAAGCTGCTTTTCTAGTTGCAGAATTTTTTTTACAATAGCATTTTCCTTTTTCAAAATACATTTTAGATTATAGTTTTTGGAATTTTTTGTAACATAAATAAATAAATACTTGTTATTTTGAAAGATACTAACACTACATTTAATAAATTTGAAAAATCAAGTATCACAAAAGGTAAATCTTAATATGAGGCTTAACACCCACACACACCAGCAGACACCTTTGGAGACAACTGTTTGCAGCAATGCCCCCTGCACCGTGATTCCCGCCAGATGTTAAGCCTCCCCACCCTCCTCCTCCTCCTCCGGGTTCTGGGTGGTGGGAGCTTTGGAGGGTCCTCGGCTCCAAGTCTTGTCCTCCCTGGCTCGGACGTTGCTCTGTGGCTTCAATGGAGCCACATTCGGAGTGTCTCCTTGGACCACGTAACCTCTTCCTTTTCTTTTTTCTTTTTTAAAAATATATTTTATTATTATTATTTTTTTTTACAGAGAGGAAGGGAGAGAGATAGAGAGTTAAAAACATCAATGAGAGAGAAACATTGATCACTGCCTCCTGTACACCCCCCACTGGAGATGTGCCTGCAACCAAGGTACATGCCCTTCACTGGAATTGAACCAGGGACCTTTCAGGCTGCAGGCCAATGCTCTATCCACTGAGCCACACCAGTCAGGGCTCTTCCTTCTCATGATGTTCATTAGAGGTTATCCTGCTTAGTCCAGGCAGTGACCAGAACACCAAGAACAATCACAAAGCCAGAGTGAGGCAATGTTTTTCCAGGAATCTACAGGCTCCATTTTAATGGCAGGTTCAGCAGGTGGGAAGATTGTTTCAATGGATAGGTTCACATTTGAAGATGAAACATTCTTAGAGAGGAATGTGCTGAAACATCTTCTAAGCTTCCCAAGATGCCTTTGGGTCTAGTTTTGCATAATATTGAACAATACTCAAAGAGGAAGGAGACACCAAAGTAATGGTCCCATATTTCAGGTGAAAACAATGAGGATGAAGCAGGTGTCATCTGCCCCAGGAGGTCCAGTCAACCAGAGCTATGCATGTTGCTATGGCTTAGAGTATTCTAAATATTGCTCAAAGATGAAAGCTCAGATCCGTGCTCTGGCCTCCCTCCCAAACCCCCCTGTCCTGGGGTGTGAAGGGCACAATCAGACTGTGACTTCTTGCATTCCCCATCTTAAGATCCTTAACTTAATCATACCAGCAGATACCTTCTTCTACATCAGGTCACACTCACAGATTTCAGGGATAAGGACCTGGATGTCTTTGGGAGTCGGTATTCAGCTGCTGGCCCTGCCATTCTGCAACGTGACAGGCATGTGGGGCGCTGCTCAGATCTCCTCCCAGGAAAGAACCTGCCTGTCAGCTTTTGGTCAGTTAGTGACCACAGACTGCAGTACCTCGAACCCATCCATGCTCATCTATTCATGAATAAGACAGGAGATTAGAATCTGTGGAGGTTTCCTGGTCTCGGCAGAAAGCCTGACCCTGACACTACAGTGTTGGCCACTGCCACAGGGAAGCTCTTTCAGGCCACAGCTGCCTGAGGGGATCCTCCCAGAATGCCCCCAGCTCCCACCCAACCCTCATTACACACCATCCCTGACTCCAGTCCAGTGCTCTCCAAGGTCACCGAAAGCTGAGCTCAGGTGAACGCCAGGCTCAAGAGGAGGGAGGCATCTCTCCAGGGTTAGGGGACAAGGAAAGAAAATTTTGGAATCAATAATTGGTTTAAATCAATTTCCAAGAGATATGCAGGGTTTGGTTTTGTGGCCATGAGAGGCAGGGCGCTTTTGGGACATGGAGCCACAAGACTAGAAGAAGAGAATCATGTTCTGAGCCTACAATGAAGCCAGTTTGAAGACAGAAGTTCTGTTTAGAGAGGAGCAAAGTGCTGAGGTCAGCCCAGGCATGGTTTATCCAAGCCTCTTTATAAAGGAAAAAGCCCTTTGGAAATAAGGAAGTTGGCGAGCCCGGGTGGGGCAGGCCCCCTGGGCTCCATGAGCTGCTGTACTCTAATGCCAGGATGAAGACCATCAGGAGACCCCTGACCACTAGAGTTCAGGGCTGGACACTGGCTGCTGAGTGTGTTCTTCTATTTATATAATTAATATATATATAGTGGCCAGATTATTATAACCACCTGACCTTTGTAGGCAAATTAGCTATAACTTCACACTGAAGTTGCTAGAGGACCAGACCATTATAAATAGGGAAGCAGGTTGTTTACCACAACAGTAGAAGTAATTTTTTTTCTGAAGATATGGGTAAACAACACGATTTAACAGCCTTTGAACGTGGGATATATTTGAACGTGAGTGGCCAGATTATTATGACCACCCCATCAGTGCTTTGTTGGGCCACCTTTTGCCTTCAATACTGCAGCAATTCTTCTTGGCATTGACTCCACGAGATGTTGAAAGGTGATGCGAGGAATCTGACACCATGCCTGTTGAATAGCACTGTCCAGTTCGTGAGATTTGGTGGTTGTGGAACCAGCTGCCTGATGGCTCTTTTAACTTCATCTCACAAATGCTCATTTGGATTGCAATCTGGTGATTGTGAGGGCCACCTAAGCAATGTAAAGTCTCCCTCATGTTCTTGAAACCACACCTGCACAATATGAGCACCATAGCATGGCGCATTGTCTTGTTGGAAGAACATCTCCACTGGGATACATCATCAGCATGATAGGATGGACTTGATCAGCAATGATATTTAGGTATGTTGTGCTATTCAGACATTGTTCCACACAAGTTAAAGGGTCCAAATCGTGCCAGGAAAACATGCCCCAAACCATAACACTGCCCCACCAGCTTGAAGGGTTGTACTCATGCATGTGGGGTGCATGTTTTCATGCTGTTTCTGCCAAATTCTCACTCTGCCATCTGCATAATGCAACTGGAAATGTGATTCATTGGACCACATGACTTTTTTCCAATGCTCGATTGTCCAATCCTTGTGTTCCTGTGCGAATTGGAGA
Organism: Murina feae; assembly: GCA_004026665.1. Lineage (NCBI taxonomy): Eukaryota > Metazoa > Chordata > Mammalia > Chiroptera > Vespertilionidae > Murina > Murina feae. Next base: position 94,532 of record PVJC01000902.1, on the reverse strand, counting down.
CTTTTTATCTTGGTAACTGCAGACAGCAAAGGTGTTCGAACAGGACTTCGGCTTCCATATCCCATACGATGCAGTGTATGGCTAATTTGCCTACAAACGTCAGGTGGTCATAATAATCTGGCCACTCAGTTTATGTATTTTTAATTGATTTCTGAGAGGAAGGGAGAGGGAGAGAGAGATGGAAACATCAATGGTGACTGGGGAGGCATTCTGCATGCCCCCCACTGGAGACGAGCCCACAATCCAGACATGTGCCCTGACTGAGAATCAAATCATGACCGCTCAACCACTGAGCCATGCCCACCAGGCACTATAGTTTTGTTTTAATCAAAATAGATTCGGATTTGATATGTTAAAGAGAATCAGGCAACCATTTTAGTGGATGCGATACTGCTAACAAAACAGGAACATACAACAGTGTCTGCAAGCTTCACACTGAGGAAATGAACTGGGTACAAAAGTTGGTGGGCCCCTCAGCAGCCATAGGTGAGTTCATATCTTCCACGTGGACTTCAGCTTTTATTCCCCAACGTTTCCTAGGCAGTTGTGGATGAGATCCGCGGGCAGTTCATGTGGACTATTTTGCAAGCACACTTCCTGACTGCCAGCTGCCCATGGGAGGCCCAGCAAGGCCAAGACGAATCACTCCCGCCTCTCGAGCAGATAATGGCATTTCAATAATCACATGCTTGAGATGCTGGAGGTCTAGATTTATTATTATTGCTAATAATAATAAGAATGGAGATTGTGTATGTGCCACCACAGAGATTGATTTTCCTGAGGTCTGCAGGGGTGGGGTGGGGGATTGAGCCTCCCTCTTCTTTTGTCTCCAATGTGGATGGGTATTTCATTGCATGTAGTCCCTCAATTCCAAACGAGTAATTGACATAATATTGATACACTCACGAGAGGATGGTTTCAAATCTCATATCTTTATCTAATGACTTTATGATGCGATCAATTACCTACATTGAACAGGCCCTTTGATTTTTATGAAGGAACTCCTTTTAAGTAAGGAGAAAGCCCATCATGAAAACGTCTTTTCCTTCAGACCATCAAGTCCTGAGTTTTGCAAGCAGGTTTTCCTTAGATTGAGGAGGTGGGTCTGGGTGCTGAGCCTGGAATTCGTTTGGCGTGCTGTTCCCAGCAGAGGGCTCCTGACAGGGAAATGAGCTTCGTGTTATTAAACAATAATTAAGTCCTCCAGGCCGAGTCCTTTACGCTTGCTAATCTTGGTGACTGTTTACATGCTACTATTTGTTAAATGGCAACATTTATTGATTTGGCAAATTCAGTCCCACACTGTAGATTTTTCTCTCAGTCTGTGTTGCTACATGTGGTTCAGCATTTTTAAAGGTCAACTGCAAAGTATTATTGATCCGTAATTAAAAGTGGAGAGAAAAATTAGCATAGGAGAAGTTTGCGGTCATTAGTACAAGTACCGTGGGGCAATGATTTAGCATGTTTTAACATTTATTTTCCTTCTGTTATTGACGTAGAGTATGATGCTCACCCAACAGTTTTTGTTTTGCTAAAAAGGAAACTTTCAACATCAATAAGAATTAATGACATACAATTCTTTTTGAAAATGTGCTTGTTGGTCACCCTGGTGCATAAGTAAGCTCATCCAGAGGTTCTTTGTGCTCCTAGGAGAGTGAAAGGGAAAAGCTGGGCCCGTAGGCCACCTGGAGGGACACGGTGGCTTTCTAGGACCAGATGACAGGGTCCTGGTTGGAACTGGACCAAAAAATCTGCAAATGTGGTAGGGAGGGGGCATTTTACAGAATGTTTATCCCAGGTATGCTTGGACATCACGCACTTTAATAGTCTGCACTGCTTCCTTGTACTAGTCAAATCATAAGAACAGATTTTTATTCTGAAAACATGGTCACCTTAAATTTAGATGTAACCAATTCCCTCGAAACCTTATACTTTAATCCTGTTTAAAAATCTAAAGCATGAAGCCAACAACGGCAGTGCTGGCCCTTGTAGCCTGATGTGGCTGAAGGTTGGTGGACATGGGAGGCGGAGGGGAGGCATTGGTGAAGGCGGCTGGGCTGACTGAGTCATTATTTTGAACCAGTGGAGTTTCATATTCAGGAGCTTAGTGACGGGCCTGAAGGTCAGAGAGGAGGGTCAGAGCCACAAAACTGCTTAATGGGGGCTTTCAGAGTAGGCTGAAGGTGGAGGGCATGGGGTCTTGGTTCCTGGAGTGTGTGGTCATTTGGGCATCTGTTCCTTCGACCTTGACCTTGGGAATGTTTGTTCACCCCTTTGTTCACTTCGTGCATTTGCTCATCCTTCAGCGGTAGAGCACCTTCCAGGTGGGTCCTGCAGACACGCTGTAATGAGTCGGCACCTTCCCCTCTCTGAGCTGAAGTAGGCAGCCTGGAAGAGGGGATCTTACCTGGCTGTGCACAACCCCTCAGGGGCTGAGGCTGGACCAGAATACCGATGCCCGGACCCCTGACGGGTGACATCTGAAGCTCTGATCCTGGGTCCTTTTGAGGAGCCACTGGCAGGAAGGGCTCCAGGACCAGGCTGCTGGAACAGGCAGGGGGTCTCTCCTCACAGGTAGGCCTCGGTGCACTTGGGCAGAAGGCCACACAGTTTGTGGTGGGGACAGAGAGGAAAGATGCTGAGGTTCAACATGCACCACCTGGCTATCTTAAAGGAGGGGGAGATTTCTCTGAAACGTGGTGGTGGCAGGGGGAGTGGGTTTGAAAGAATTATAATTAGGAAAGTTCTCACATCAGGTTCAGGGGAGATAGGCATCAGTTGCAACTGCGGGCATTTTGGCTTTCTTTCCCCATAATTGTCTTTAGGTCTCTAGTTTATGTTTTCCAAGACTGGATATTGCTGCCTAAGGCCCAGAAATGGGTGCACTGGGGAATGGGGAAATTTGGAGGCTGAACCATTGTACTGGCCGGGAGTTCTGAGGTCTCTGTGTGGCTCCGCCTGGGTTGGGGGTAGGGGTGAAAGATCTAACCAGCAACTCTCAGTGCAAGCCTGATACCCTCCTGCTAAAGAAACCTAAGGCTTGAACAAGGCCAAATTTAAGGATTTAAAATCAAATTAAGTATAAAATGATCAATAGAAGCATTGCTACAAATGAATCTGATAGGGAGGTTCTTCATGTCTGAAAACATCTCAGAATCTCACAAAGGAAGGTGGCTCAGACAAGGACAGGACTGGGAGAGTGTCACTAGAATGCAGAACTAAGGGCGATGTTACCACTTAATAATTTAGTGGGCTATTTTTTCATGGAAATGAAATCTATTAAAAGCTGATTTTCATTTGATTAATAAATGCTATATAGGAACAACAAATAACCAAATAATTAAAGCAAATCCAATCTCTTAATGCAAACATCCTTTAAACAATCCTTAATTCGATTTTAAATATAAATATTAAATAATGCCTAACCCTTCAAAGAATCCTTTCCCCGCTGTTCTCCCCAGACTGCTTCTACTCCTTAGTTCCCACAGCGATATTCACTCTTTCATCCAGCAGCACCCACTGCCGTACTTGCTACACCTGGGATGTGAAAGCACGGTTTTTCTTTGCTAGTGATTGACTTGACACAGTAAATTAAATGTTTTGTCACTTATGGTCACTAACATCTTGGATGGAATTAAAGCTTTGCGTATAAAAATGGACATTAAACATAATAAAACATTTTCATTTGTTATACTCAATTTATTTTATATATTTAATTTTTCCTTTTTTATTGCACAGTCTGCTATTTGGACATATTTAAGAACTTTTCCAGTGTTAACAGCATTTTTCTTTATTAATATTACCTGAAAGGAAATATTAAAAAGAGAAAAACTATACGTGCTGTCTTCTTCTTCTTCTTCTTCTTCTTCTTATTATTATTATTATTATTATTATTATTATTACTATTCTGCATTTCTGTTTCAAAGACTTTCAGGTAGAACACACACATTCTCTTTAGGATAATTTATTGATTCCCATGTATCCTCTGGAAGAGGCAATGTAGCTCTTTTACCTCACAGGACGTGACAATGAGACAATGAGAACTAAGGAGCTGGTTCAAAGTCCAGTGAGAAGGACTAGAGCATGGTCACATGGATTTCCAGCTGGTCCCAGAGCACTCCTTGTTGCTCCATGAGACAAATACCTGTTGGACTGCAAACTCAAGTCATGAGCATTACCACATAGGAACATCTTTTTTTTTCCCTCTTCATGGACAAGTACATCCAGTTCCAATAAAGGGGGGAAAAGATATTTATTTGTTTGCAAAATACTATATAAATGCAATATATTTCTCAGACAATGTTCCAAAGTAAATAAAATATATCCATACTCATTACCTGAAAAAGCACTCCTGCATTTTCTGTTAGAATGTATTTTCCATTTAATTGTATCTTTGTACTTTTTGAGCATTTTTTAAAAACATAATCACAAAGAAGAGCCCATAGCCCTTCCAAGCTTTGGGAGTGGAATCTCATGGTGTCTCTGGGAAGAGGGGAGGAAGAGGCTATCTATTGGATGATTAAAACAGAATGTCTTTCTTAAAATGCCAAAGTATCCAAGATTTCCATATGATTAGTATTTTAGTAACGGAAAAGCCTTTCCCATGTAGGACTTCTGAGGACATCTAGAAGTCCTAGACTGATTCCCTTGGGCAGTTAGTCACCTAATAAATGGAATATCACACTTTATGCATTGTACAACAGCACATATATTTCCTGAAAGAAAGAAGTTTGATGCAGAAGGCATTTGCAGGACATCAATAGTGACGGAGTGTGAGCCTGACCTCTTAATCCAACCCTCTGATGGTGTTAAAATCAATCCCTTTCAGTAGAATAGTTTATATATCACCCCAAACCATATATTAGCACAGCCACCCAGCCAGAGGCTCCATGGGAGGTGTGCCCCTAAAAACACCATCCTGCCATTCTGCAGCTGTACTGGGTGGGCACCAGTGGAAACCACGGTGGTGACAGTACCTAGAATGAGGTGATTGTTCATGCTTATTGCTGTGCTGACAGTGCAAGAAGAACAGCCATGGAGGTTATGAAGTAGTGACAGTACCTAGAATCAGGTGATGATTTATCTCATTCCTATTGCTGGGTCATGTGACATTTCATCCCTCCCATCCTGAATCCCTCATCCACTATCCACTCCCATCCAGCTGTTGTCTAACCTCGCCCTTGATTGCAGGCTATTGCCTTTCCTTTCTCTGTAGGTTTGATGAAATTGAGTTTCCCTGTAAAAACAGATTCTGGCAGATTTTGGAAACAAGGGCAAGAGTTTCCCCTGAAACCGAGGAGGAACTCAGGTAGAACCACACCTGTGATGACTTCAGGGCAAGTGCACATCAATGCTGAGACCCACCCAGCACATGCTGTGTCCAGCTCCATCCAGTCTCCTCAAAGTGTCAATTTGTTGTAGTTTCTGCAGAAGAAATCCCAGCAAAATTACTTAACAATGACGCTAAAAATTTTCTGTAAATTTATCACTGTTGTAATAGAATCTGAAGAATATTTGAAAAATGTTCATTTAATAATCAAGTTTTCTTGCTGCTATTGGGAAACATTTAGTGTTAGGAGCCAGAAAAGACCAATTCTGATGGTTATGTGAGCTAAAACAAAAACAAGAGCAAAAACCAAAACCACTCTTGATATTTTCTTTCAGCATCTTTACATTAAACTATCATAATATTTTCATTATTATACGAATTATTGTGACTTTTTGAAATGGATATGTAACCAACTTCCATATTCCAGTTAAATTTAAGTATTTATTGTTATTTTTAAAAAATCAACACTGTAGGGAGTTCCATTGCTCCGTGTATAGGCCCCGAGTAGAACGATAATTATCATGGAAGCCAGTTTAAATTCACCCTGTGATTGCTGCCTTAGCTTCATGCACCTTTCATCTAAAATAATTTTATTTTGGAAAGAATTTATAATGGAAGCCAATGGAAAGAGGATGTATGCTTTTCAAAATGTTTGAATCAAAGATATCATTGAGAAATGTTTCTTATTATCTTAAATAAAATGTGAATAAATCATATCCAGCCTGAGCCATGCATGCAATGATAATTTTAGTTTGAATGGCACGGTATTGTGGAAAGTTACAAAGTGGGGCCAGGTGGTCTTTACAGGAATGCCTCTTCTTCTCTAAGCACAAGGCCCTGTGAGTCTGGTTCTGGATATAACAAAGGGCTTAGCTACCCTGGGGGATGGACTCCTCACTCAGCACACTTCTCTGCTACAATCCGGTTCCGCAAGCAGAGGTAAGCATCGCCCTGTGGTGAACAGATCACACAGCACCAATGTTGAAAATTGTTGAATTCTGGGGAAAACAACTTAAGGCTTTCCTGCCAAAACATCTTGTCGACCATCATCATAAAGGTGCCAACTCACATAAGCTAAAATGTAGAATATTTGCATCTTGCTCTTTTGGAAACATCTGTGACATCAATAGAGTGGTCATAATACTCCAAATGTAACACAGCACTAAATGTCAATACCAGGAGCAAATATGCAAGATGGTTGAGATCTCATTCAATTTCTCTTGGGCCAAATAGCGTGGCCCCCAAGTCTCTTCCAGCTCCCCCACTTGGCCACCAACAATAGGGACACACAGGTTTGCCACTTGTCAGGCTATCGTCAAGCTCTTCAGAAAAGCATCTCATTTACTTGCACAGTCCTGTGGGGTGGATACAGTTGCCTCAGTGTTATAGATGAAGAGACTGAGATTTCAACAGGGTAGTGGGCTTGAGGGCCATGTTTTTTTTTAAATATATATATTTTATTGATTTTTTACAGAGAGGAGGGGAGAGGGATAAAGAGTTAGGAACATCGATGAGAGAGAAACAGCTGCCTCCTACCCATCTCCAACTGGGGTACATGCCCACAACCAAGGTACATGCCCTTGACTGGGCCTTTTAGTCTGCAGTCCGATGCTCTGTCCACTGAGCCAAACCACATAGGGCTCAAGGGCCATGTTTCAAAGGGACATTGATGTGACTCTAACTCTGGTCTCTGCAGGAGCCTTCTGTCCTGGTGAGGGTGCCTTTGTCTGGGGATGGTTTCCCAGCATCAAGTGGCTGTTGGGAGATCCTCCATGTTCCAGAGGGAACCCTCTGCAGTGCCAGAGAGGTTCCTGCAGAACCAGCAACTGGGAAGGCTTTCCTGGGTCTCCCAAGTCCATCAGGAAACGAAGTGGTGTGTATCAGGTGCACTGAGCTCCCTCTACAACTTCATACAAGATGCTTGTGCATAGAGAGTGTTGTTTTACAGAGGAAAACTATAAGGATATGCTTTCTGACTTAAGGGAGACCACGCATAACAAAACCTGCTGAGTGACTGGGCCTAGGAGCCTCTGGGATCCTCTTGTGTCTGCTGTGGGATGGGGAGTGAGCAGAAGGGCCGTGGGCAGGTCCCTGGCCTGGGAGAGGCCCGCTCACTCCTCAGCCTGCACTGCTCAGAGAGTGAGTGGCTGTTCTAGATCTTCTCCTGACTGTCCCCATGTGCCAGGAGCAGCACCAGAAACTAGATCCACCTTGATTCTATCCCCTGCACTAAACGTTTGCCTCGAATATTGTCCTGCACTTGGTCAGTTTCCTGGCCATCACGGATGCAATGTAATATTAGACCTGCCTGAATGTAAGCAAGTGAATATATTAACTCATTCCACTCCTAACTGGCATTTCCTTACACATTGTAAAACCAGAGAGAAAGTGTCTGTGTTGGCTTTATCGTCTCTGAAATTAAGATATGGTTTAAATTTAATTTAAATCCTTTCTGAAATGGAATTTGTGCTTGTGGCCTCTCGGCAGAGCTGCACAGAGGCCGGGGCCATCTGGATGCTGCAGGAGTGGCTCCCCAGTCAAAGGAGAACTCAGAGCAGATAAAGACAAACCATCCCATGACAGGGGTTAAAAGAAACCTGTTACTATGACAACAGATAGGGTCAGATAACAAAATGAACAGCCATGTTTGATCTTCAAAAAATTCTCTTCCCTTTGCTCTCCCCTGTTATCTGGACACTTCATCAAACAGTGCGCAGATAACACAGCTGAAAACCCAATCGACCTTCAAGAAAACGCAGACAAGTTGGAAAGTGTATGGAAAGGTTACCATCACAGTGGAGGTGCCTCTGATGATATTTGCCTGTATACACAGAAACACACACACAGTCATTTTTCACGAAAGCAACAGGACAGGTTCAAAGGCATCCACACAAGTGCTTAACACATGTACATAACAGAAAATGTTTTCATATCACCGATAATGGAAATAGTAAGAGGCATTCAGAGTTAAAAGTCTCCGATGTTGGGACTCACTGCCATCTGAGTTAGGATTAGTTAGTACAGAAACATTTGACATAAAATTGACAAGTGAATAAAACTACATGTACATAAAATATAAATGAATTGGGAGAGAGATTTCATTCATTCAGATATATTCCTAACTAGGCTGATCAAAAAGCACATCCCTGTGAAAAGAAATAGAACTTCCAGACTTTATACACCTTTTCTCATGCTACTTAGTCCAAGAGAAATTGAATTATCCTGTTTATTTCCTCCCAGTATTTCCAGTCAGCACCATTACCTTTGGAATACTAGGAGCATTTTATATAGATTCCGACTCAACTATACATTCTTTCATTTCTAGTCTTAAGTTCTTTTTTTTTCTACTCTTAAATTCTTAACATAAACACGAGAGTGCTCAATATTGGAGCTGCAAGGAGTTAAAAAGTACAGTCTATTGCATTGCTTCCCACCGAACCTTAAATATTCGGTTCACATTTGGAAAACTTGATGCATTCATTAATCTAATTTTCAAAAGGATCTTTTAGGACAGAATAAATTCTGTTCTCTAAAGAGCTATTTAAATTTTATATTTAGGCCAATTGGTTAAAAAATACAACTTTCTGGACCTTTCAAATATACTTTTAGAAACTATTACATATTCAGTCTCTTTAAAAAACGAAGGTGATTTCAATGGATTCATTGAGCATTTTGGCTGCTAAGTACATGTGTTGGCACTCCTGTCATAGTCTGGTACGTAGCTGAACTGAGAACAGGCATGCTTTTTCCTTTATTCTGCGGCTCTGTCATCCCCCGGGCGTGTTGGGCTGCACATGCTGCTTCAATCCATCTGAGGTCGAGCAGGCAAACAACAAGCTCCTGGAGACGATAGAAACTGGGTGTTATTAATTTCCAAGGATAAAAGGGATGCATTGCTTGCAAAGTTGATGTCTTGAGGTTTGGGGAATAAAATCCTTCCTGGAGCAGGGTTTTCTGGGGAGCCCAGACCCCAGCACATGTGTGCAGGGCCAGTACCCCAGAACTCGATCATCAAGTTGAGACACACATAGGAACCACATCACCCAGCAGGACACCTGTCCATTGATACCCACACAGGTGTGCACACCACCCCAACTTAGAAGCTGCTGAGTCCTGTTCCACATGGTGCTCAGCTACAGCATCCTCAAATGTGACCTTTCTCGTGAACACAGCACATTCTTACATTTAAACAATCTTTAGCTCCCTCTGACATTAGAGCATCAACCCCATACATTTTTCAGCTACTCCACTCTTTGAAGCCACTTATACTCAAAGACTAATATATTAACAAGGAGATTATACATTGAAACTATCAACTGTGGGTCACATCCTTACGTTTTCTCTAAACCACAGAGAAGACTTGGTTGAATAGCGTTATACTTAATAACTTCAGAAAAATATCTGATGTTAGTAACACAAAAACAAAAGCATGAAAACTTAAGCAAACCATATAAAGATTTTTGAAAAATTTATTTTTTTGTAAATAAAAATAATTTCTAAAAGCCTTGCAAATACTTGAAAAATAGACCATTTGCAATTAGTGGAAAATCAATTATCAATTGCTTACAATGAATGGAAGACTGGGCAGAAATGATGTGTTTAAACAATATATTTCATAATATATAAAATTTATCCAATACCTGGATTCAGCATATATTAAAAATGATTAAAGAGGTCAAGAGAAATTAAAATTAAGTAGTGGAAAAGGTAGAAAAGAAAACCCAGTTATTTTCCCAATTTAAAGCACACCTAGTAAGAGATTCCTTTTAGAATCTTAAGAAGATGGAAAAGAGAAGCTGTCAGTGCCTCATCAGAAAAGCAATCACTATTGTCAATTGATTAAATAAACATAAACATAATAAATAAATAATATCCGGTAAGTGTACCAAAAGGTATGAGTAGATGCCAACAGAAATTAACTTCATTGCTCATGATTTATTATCATTCTTTGTGTTGTTTTTTTTTGAAAATCCATTTAAATAAGAGCTCGGTTTTGAACACGGTCATGTGTCTGTTCCCCTTTCATTAAGACTTTCCCCCCCAGAAAGCATTTTAAAGTAGTTTTCAAAAGCTCACTCACCAGTCTCGTCTCTGAGAAGCAGGCAGGAGAGGGTCTGGCTTCCTCAGATCTGCAGACTTGGGCTCTCCCGGCAGGTCAGACCTCAGGAGAGGACTTTGTCATATGGAAATGTTTAACGGTCCAGCTCATAGCCTGTGGAGGCTGCCTTTTATCTTTTCAGGGTTTGAACATGATCCTTTCAAAGCCAGATAACCCAGGAAAGGCCTCACTGTGACTGCTCGCCGCTCACTCCCAGGCCCTCACCGTAGTCCCTGAGGAATCAGTTATTAGAATTCGATAAGGAGGCTTTCTTGTTGTTTTCTATGTGGGCTTCAGTCTTTATGCTCCTGCAAAATAATAGGCACTCATCGTTTTTTAAAAATATGCAGCAGCAATTTTAAGACTGACAAATAAAAGCCAACTTTGAGATTTATTTGAATATGCCATAGATGTAAGCTTTGAGATTGATTTTGATTTGTGCATCTTTTAAATATATTGAAATACTTAAAAGCACACTAAGTGCTCAGCCTTATCAGTTCCATTTGATGACCCCTTGCCTCTGTTTAAGCCCCAAGTCTAAATATTTCAGTTTCACAGCTAATTTTGGAAAATGGGGTACAGTCTTACTATGATAAAGAATTTGCATTTAATATGGATAAAATCAAATGCAAATTGTTATTGACAAGCTTGAATCACCCTATATTTTTCTACAAATGAAAATCAATTGTTTGTATGGGAACCAACCAGCTTCTGGCGTAGCAGAGCACTCCCGGGTCTATTTTAGCTTCTCAGCTTCTCCAACTCTCTGGCAGGAAGGACCAGACTTCGTTTGACCCCTAATCCACAGCAGAGCAACTTTTAAACAAACAGTTAATTAATAAATAATGACATAAAAATAAATACACTTTTACATCATTAGATTCAACAGATAATAACATTGCTTTGTCACAAGCTGTTTCTAAGGCTTGCTTTCATTTTCTGTTCTTAACTAGTAGTAGACAGAGAAACAAGCATTTGCAAACTGTCACTGCTAAATGCATCTATGGTCCACTGATTTTTAAAAGAAGTTCCCAAACTCTTCAATGGGTAAAGAAGGGTGTGTGTTTTTTAATGGTACTGGGACGACTGGATAGCCACATGCAAAAGAATTAAGTTGGAATCTTACTTCCCACCATTCACAAAATTTGCTCAAAATGGATCAATGACCTAAAAGTAAGAATTAAAACAACAAAACCCTTAGTAGAAAACATAGGGGCAAATTTTCATGACCTTGAGCAATGAAAGATAAAATTGGACTTCATCAAAATTAAAAATTTCTGTGCTTCAAAGGACAATATCAAGAAAGTAAGAAGGCAATAAATAGAATGGGAGAAAACATTTGCAAATCATATGTCTGGTAAAGGATTTATATTTGGAATCTATAAGGGATTCATACACTCAATAAAAAAGGCAAATAACCCAGTTTAAAAATGGGGAGAGGATCTGAAAATATTTTTTTCCAAGGAAGTGGACTTAGATTAATGAACTGATTGATATGTGAATGATATTCCAAAAACATCACATGCCAACCCCTCCCCCACATGTGCTAAGTGAGATCTCCTGCCCTCAGGAAAAGCCGAGGCTCCCATTTTGGACGGCTGCCCTGGAGCTATGCATGGCTGCCTTCAGCACCCAAGGTGGTCCTTCACTCCTGGACAACTGGTATTCTGTGGTAAATCTGAAGGCAACGTTACAGATGGTCAGGGCTGCTGAAGCACCAGCCATGTCCCACCCTGTAGATGAAGGGTGGATGGAGCTCTCTCCTCTCCACATGAAGCCCCTACTACCTTCCACAGGTGGCTACTTCCAGGACACTCACACAGCTTTCGCTCCAGGAAGTGGTGTAAGTGGAGGCAGAGTGTCACTTCCTTGGGGTTTGGGAAGAGAGTCCACAGTCCAGCGGTACCTGACAGTTGGGAGGAGGTGGAGGTGCTCTGGGGCATCCACATGGACTTCCCTCATTTCCACCCTTGCTCATGATTTCACTGTCTGTTCACATCCACGGAGATAACAGATCTTTCTTACTCATAAGACAACTGAGATTTGGGCTGTTCTGTCAAACCTTAGGAAAGAAAGTGTGTCCCCAGGCCCCGCAACTTTGGCAGGGTGTTGCTCTGCAGTTTCAAGTCTATTGAACAATTGATGCTGATCAGTGAGGCAATTAGCCACTCCAAGCCTTTCCCCCTAAACTATGCAACACGATTTTCTACCATCATTTTAAAGAGGCCAGAACTTGAGTGGATATAGCATCGTATCAGAGCAATTCCAATGGCTGTTGGGGTATGTTTGTGTATCTGAGCTTTTCTGCAGCCTCACTCTGTGCACAAGCATGAGCTCTTTCTCAGGGGGACGTGTTCAGGAACTTGAGCAGTTACCAGAAGCCTGATTCTGATTTGTTCTACTCCAGCTTTACAATGAGAAAGAATGTAGACTATGCAATCTATATATATAAAGGGCCTGTGGCCATAACACCGTGACGCTGTAACGACCAACGACTGGGTTCACCGGGAGGTGCATTGATGGGTCCCACCAGCACTGGCGGGCAGGATTCTGGGTCTCGCGTGATTTCGGGCACTGGGCCTCTAGTGAAATTATAATGACCTACTTATATAAACTTTCTTGTGGCTAATGAAAATGCAACCTCTTGGGCCTCATATATAGACAAGATGATTAAAATTGTCTACAGAAAAGCTCCAAAAAAATTTGAAACAAACAAAGCAACAAAACAATAGAGCTAGTGTTTTTGTTTGTTAAAGCTTCAAACAATGCTGGTTGCTTTGGCCCACTTAGACACCAAAGCCTTGCCCCAGTGTCTGTTCTGGGTTCTGACACTGGAACTTTGCAGACTCGTGGTGGGGATGCTTGGTGACTGTGACAACCCAAGCAGGACTCCGCACCAGGCGCTGGAAGGCCTTGTTCATCCAGGGAAGTGGAGGTTGTGCAAACAGAATGGTGGTCACTTCCCCATACAGGAAGTTTTGCTCCCCAAATGTATTTCATTATTTCTCTGTGGATGGGTGCCAACCACACCTCCTCACCCATTCTGCCTTTGTTCAGGTCACTTGTTTCTGAGTATAAGTTATAATATTTGGTGCAGGGCAAGTCCAGGTGTTTAAAAAATTAAAGGTGACCTTTAGGCTTGCAGCAGTATTATATCAGGTAGCTCTGGGAAGCCCCAGACTCCCTGCTTGAATCTTAAAACACAGATCATCTTAGAAAGAAGGAAAGAAATGGAAGAGGGGAAAGGAAATGAATTGTTCATTGTCCCGCTTTTGCTCCAGGCAGGGTGTATATCCGAGCACTTTCAATTTCTTATAACCATCATTTGGGATGGATTGTATTAGTATTATTTCTATTTTCAATATGAAATAACTGCAAACTAAAGAGGATTAACGAACTCTTCCAAGTTCACAAGGAAGGCTGGGAGAAAAGGCCAGAGATACCTGGAATCATGACTCTGTGGTCCCCACACCAGTCTCCCAATAGACAAGAGAAGCTTTTACAAGGTGACTCTCAAGTCCTTCTGGTTAGTGCAGGTGTCTGTGCCAAATGGTTGGAGTTCTTACCCCTGGTTGTATTTCTGCTTGCATCTCATGCTTCTCATTACCCCCACTTCCTCATCAAGCTGTGTAACCCAGGGAGCTAATATTTGGTTGGAGAGGTAGGTCTGGAATTTAGGATAACTGATAGAAACATTCAGGTATATGACATTGCTACAATAATTGACCAGTTACTAGCTTTGGGTAGTGTGCCAGTTCAATGCTGGCACAGGAAATAGACACTTGTGCATGTCAAGCTGATATTTTTGTAGCCTGAAATGGGCATTTCTATAGTGCGGCCCCTGCAAGGCAGGCTGATTTCCCCAGATGGAGTGCAACTCCCTCCCACAGTTTTCTGAGGTCCGGTCTGTCAGGCAGCCATGGGAAACCTCTGCCCTAGGCAAGAGCATGGGAGAGCACCAGGCCACCTCAAACTGGCCTATGTGAGGGAGCATTTATTTGTATATTTTTGAAGATTTTATTTTTTAGAGAAGTTTTAGTTTCATAACAAAATTGAGAGGGAGTTACAGAGTTTCCCAAACAGCCACTATGCCTATAACAGCCTCCCTCACTCTGAGCATCCCCACCAGATGGGACATTTGTTACAATAGATTAACCTACATTGACATGTGATCATCATCCAGAGTCCATCGTGCATAGCAGGGGTCACTCTTTGGTGTTGTCCATTCTATGGGTTTGTACAATGACATGTATCCATCATTACAGTATCATACAGAGTAGGGTAACTGCCCCCAAATTTCTCTGCACTCTGGTCTTTTCACCCTTCTCCCCCAGCCAACCTGAGGAACCCCTGATGTTTTACTGTCTCCAGAGTTTTGCCTTATTTAGAATGTCACAGAGTTGAAATCATACAGATTGACTTCTGTCACTTAATAATATGCATTGTCTGTTCATGGCTTGATATTTGTTTCCTTTTGCCACTAAGTAATATTCCATTATCTGGACATACCACTGTTTATTCATTCATTCACCTGCTGAAGGACATCTTGGTTGCATCCAAGTTTTAGCAATTATAAATAAAATTGCTATAAATAGACACATGCAGGTTTTTTTGTGCGGACATATGTTTCAAGTCTTTTGAGTAAATATCAAGGATCGTGATTGCTAAGTTCTATAGTAAGAGCATCGAATAGTTTAGTTTCATATTAACCCCCCAAACTATTTTCCAAAGTGGATGTACCACCAGCTTATGTTCCTACCAGCAATGAATGACAATTTCTCACCAGCCTGTGATTTTGTCAATATTTTGGCCATTTTAATAAATATGTACTGTATCTCGTTGTTTACACGCTTGTTTTTATCTATTTTTTTTCATGTCCTTGGGGGCGATTTTTTAACTGCCCAAAGAATCTAGAATATAGAGCCTTCTGAAATTCCTCATCTGGTTTCATTTTTTTTTTACTCCCTGTGATGGTGTGTGTGTTAGAGAGAGAGAGAGAGAGAGAGAGAGAGAGAGAGAGAGAGAGAGAGAGAGGTTTTGGTAATTTAAAGGTGCCGTTAGCTGATGTAGACCGTCCCAAGCATCTAACTCCCATCTGCTGTAATGAATGTGCATACACAGAGCATCAATCAGAGTATCAATAATATGTATTAGTGTCCTTCCTATTGGATGACTACATTCAGAGTATGTGATCATTGGTTAAATATCTTAGATAAAAATCAGTTTCCCTTTTTTGTTCTTTCACTACAGAAGGCAGCCTGATTAAGAACATCAGCATTTATTGAACATTTACTGTGTACAAGAATTTGTGACTGGTGCTTTTATGTTCTTACTAGTGGCCCAGTGCACGAAATTGTGCACATTAAAAGAGAATTAATTAGAGGAGATATTTTACTATTGCTATTTTCCTTTTCTTTATAATAAAAGTGTCAGAGATGAAAGAAAATTAGTAAAATGTATATGAAAATCTCCCTTCTGTCAGAGTCTGGGTGTGCTACAGGACCCAGATTAAAGTCCCCACCCACCCATGCCTCAAAATTGTGTGAGACCCAGACCCAGCTGGCCCCACCCCAGTCAAGCCCCTCAGGGCAGGGGTGCAGTCTCAGGTCCTGCGGTCTGGCATGTCAAGCCCTGCTGGGGGATAGGGGGCACAGCCTCAGGTTCCCTGTTAAGTCCTGGGGGCATGATCTCAGGTCTCCTGGTACAGCCTCAGGTCCCCCAGCCTGGCACTGGGGCAGGGAGCACGGCTTCATGTCCCCCAGCCAGGTCTCAGGTCCCCTGGCCTTGGTACTGGGGCAGGGACACCACCTCAGGTCCACTGTCAAGCCCCGCTGGGTGGGAGGGCACAGCCTCAGGTCTTCCATCAAGCCCTGCTGGGTGTGGGGCATATCCTCCAGTCTTCTGGCTCAACCTTAGGTCCCTCGGCTCTGGTGCGAGGGTGTGAGTGTGTGAGGACATGAGGGCATGAGAGCATGAGAGCGTGAGGGCATGACAACCATTTGCAGATTAGCTCTTTATTATATAGGATATTTGTGTCCCTTAACACCCTGGTAAGATTCGTGTTTCTATATTTCGGATAGTATGGCTGGGTTCAGAGCCGGTGGAACCCCATGTCATAGTCCACACTCCTTCTCTACCGTGAGTCACAGAGGAAACTCTGAAAAGACTAAACTGAAATACATCATTGCTGAGTCTGATTATGTGCCAAGACTCACCATTTGCTATTTTCCATCCAGAGACTAATATGAGACTGTACAGATGGCTACTATCCCTGTTTTTAAGGTAAGGAATGAGGCTCAGAGAAATATGCAGTGAACTACCCAAGGTTATACACCAAGCTCCCATCACTTCTCAGACTGCTGACTTCACTCCTTCTACCCACCTTTATGCAGTGAGAGAGGGTGTGGGAAGCAGCTTGACATAAAGCTTTTCAAAAGGTTAGTGCTTCATAGAGATTTGTTGAAACATAAATTAAAATGGATTATCCCTTTTTAAAGTGTCTTTATGAAGGTATAATTTACATACCACAAAATTCACCCATTTCAAATGAACAAGTCAAAGATTTTTGGCACATTTACAGTCATGCAACCACTGCCACCACAGTCTAGTCTAATGTTAAAGCATTTGCATCCTCCCCTCCCCACCTCCTCCTGCCAAAAAAAAAAAAAAAAAAAAAAAAAAGCAAGTAACTGCATGTGGTTCCATTCCAGCCTCTAGTGACTCTAACTCACTTTCTTTCTCTGTAAATTTTCTCTTTGGAGGCATTTTATACAAATGGAATGGTAGCATATATGTACATTTTGTATAAATGGAATGGTAGTATATATGTACATTTTATATAAATGGAATGGTAGCATATATGTACATTTTGTATAAATGGAATGGTAGTATATATGTACATTTTATGTAAATGGAATGGTAGCATATATGTACATTTTATGTAAATGGAATGGTAGCATATATGTACATTTTGTATAAATGGAATGGTAGTATATATATGAGTTTGGTGACTGGCTTCTACCACTTAGTGTGATGATTTTCTGATTTATCCACATGGTAAATTGGTACTTCATTTTTCTTTATTGCTGAAAATATTTCATTACATGGATATACCATACTCTGTTAATCCACTTGTCAGTTAATGAGCATTTGCAGCTTCCACTGTTGGGCTCTTAAGAATAATGCTCCATGAACATTTGTACATAGGCACGGGTGTATGTTTTCATTTATTTGGGGAAAATTCCTAGTATTATTTCTTTAATGTTTGCACTTATGAATGTGTATATATTTTATATGTATTTCAAAATAAATCAATGTGTTTGGGAGTGTGAACACTGCTGTACGCTTTTTTTTTCTTCTAAATATGCCTGGGTTAATGAAATTACTATTTAAAAACTGATTCAGAGTCTGTAAATTCCCCCTTTTCATCACCACATATTTTCTATCCTCTTTGGTATTTTTAAAGAATTCAGATAAAGCCTGAGATCTGTGTGAAAAAACACAGGTGACAAAACTATGTTGAGGAGGAGAGTGAAAACGTTTTCTTCTAAATTCATACGATTGCCTAAGCCAACAGTTGCCGAATTGGAGGAAATCCTGCTCTTAGTACATGTCCCGTCATTTCTCCAACTAGGACAGTGATTGTCACACTGATCCGTCAGGGTCAGGGAGGTGAAGCGCCGGA
This sequence comes from Murina feae, assembly GCA_004026665.1. NCBI lineage: Eukaryota > Metazoa > Chordata > Mammalia > Chiroptera > Vespertilionidae > Murina > Murina feae. The sequence continues at coordinate 76,421 of PVJC01000902.1, read as the reverse complement.
GACCAGATCTGTAAGGAGAAAATCACCGGGAGATGTTTCTCCTGAGTATTACCACAGATGGAAACCAAAAAGCAAGAACTTAACAAATCTCACGTGGTACAAGTCCTAACACTACAAAGCAAGAAGAATATCTCAGGCACTAGGTTTCCAAGTGTAAAATTTGAGATAAAGAAGAGAAATAAGATTTGGATCAGTTCAATCACTCAGGGGAGTGGAGAATTCATGGCTAACTATACATTTTCTACTTTTCTTTTTTGAAAACTGCATAGTTCAAATTTGGAAAATCAGAATGCATATTTTCTCATTTTTCAACAGTGAAAATTGCCACACTTAATACAAACATAAAAATATTGTTAAATTCATAAGTATATAACACACACTTAACTGCATGGAGGAGGGTGGGTGGTGGTGGTGGTGTCCCTCACACCAACCTGCACCCTTTCCAATCTGGGACCCCTTGAGGGATGTCTGACTGCCTGTTTAGGCCCGATCGCACTGGGATTGGGCCTAAACGGGCAGTCGGACATCCCTTTCACAATCCAGGACTGCTGGCTCCCAACCTCTCACTTGCTGATTGCCCCTAACCACTCTCCTGCCAGTCTGATCAACGCCTAACTGCTCCTGAGCCAACCTGATTGCCCCTAACTGCCCTCCCCCTGCCAGGATGGTCCCCCCCAACTGTCCTCCCCTACAGGGCTGGGTCCCCCACAACTGCCCTCCCCTGTAGGCCTGGGTCCTCGCACCCCGCCAACTGCCCTCTCCTGCCAGCCTGGTCCCCCTCAACTGTCCTTCCCTGAAGGCCAGGGTCCCTTCCAACTGTCCTCCCTTGCTGGCCATCTTGTGGCGGCCATTTTTGACCACATGGGGGAAGCCATCTTGTGATGGTCAATTTGCATATTACTCTTTTATTAGATAGGATGTGCATATGCTATTATAGCAGATACATAGGGAAAGCATGTTTGTAATGTTGTGAGCACAAATTGCAAGTTAAAGATATGTTTTCTGAGCATCCATGTTTTTGCATTGAGCACATTCTGATAATATAAGAGATGCTCTTTGAAAAAATAGAACATTTTAGTTGATGGAACAGTCATTCAACAAGTACAGCATTAAATACAAAGTTTAAATACTAGATAAATAATTAAATCTATAGAAAGTAGAAAATATGAGAGAGATACAAGTAAGGTTGAATTTATCTTTTTCTGTCTGCCTGTGCCCAGCAAGGCAGAAATCGTGGAGCCATTTCAGGCAGGTTGTGGAGTGTGTGCTCAGTTCTGCAGGACTCAAGAGAGCTAGGACTAATTCCACCAAATCATGCTGATTCCTGGAGGCATTGTTTGGATAAAAAACCTATACATCTGGCCCTAACCGGTTTGGCTCAGTGGATAGAGCATCAGCCCATGAACTCAAGGGTCTCAGGTTTGATTCCGATCAAGAGCACATACATTGGTTGTGGGCACATCTCCAACAGGGGAGTGCAGGAGGCAGCTGATCAATGTTTCTCTCTGATGTTTCTCTCTCATCGATGTTTCTAACTCTTTATCTCTCTCCCTTCCTCTCTGTAAAAAAAGCAATAAAATATATTAAAAAAAACAAAACAAAAATAAACTCCACATCTGTATGTTCTGGGTAGCATGTCTTCACAGAACACAACCACAGAACCTGGGCGGTGGATGGGCATAAAACAGCTTGCATGATCTTCATTTTGGGGAGATCTGAAGGCAAACACATGACACCTATGCACTCTATAGAGAAATGAGTGTTGAGCCCAACTCAGCAAACCCTTGGAAAATTCAAACTATCTGGAGGCCAAAATTAACACACACAAAAGCCTTCCTGTAGTTCAGGGCAAATTTTTTATGGCCTACTTTCTGATGAGCTACCAAATGGAATGAGTTCACAATTATTTTGAATAAGTACAGTAAAAAAAAAACTTACTAAAATATTTTCTGATTTTTATAGCGTTTGATAAAGTCAGGGAGTTTTTTGATGTGTTTTCTTTTGAAGTGAATGAATGCTGTTTTGGCAACTTGGATATTTCATTTGAAGGGAGCATAATAAACGGCTTTCTTTGTATTGATTGAAGAAATACAGTGCTTATTTTTTTGCTGGGTTTTCTAGTAGTTATTCGATAGGTTAAAGGGCAACGCCATCTGTTTCCTAACAGGACATTTTGTGTAAGATTTGCAAGTCCTACAGGCACCTTTAAGCATGGATAAATATGCACTCTTGGCTTCCGATGGGTAGTTTTTTACTACCAAAGGATGATTATGTTGTGTGCCTTGAGACATTGGCTATAATATATTTCCTGTCCCTTTATTGCATTTTGGAATCATAAACAATGACTGTTTGGCTCAAAGCCATTTATTCAGCCCAAAAAGACATTATTTGCACAACAAAAATCAATAAAAATGTTACTAGGTCTGGCTGGATACTTTGCTTAACTGTGATATTTGTCTATCACTGATGGCATGCCATCTCTCGCAGGAGACTGAGGCCAAAACACAGCTATTGATCCAGTCAGCGATGATGGATACTGGCATTTGGAAAGGGCTGCTGTGAAGAATCTCGATTAAAAAAATATTTCTAGGTTTTGCCTGGAGCAGAGTCAAGATAACCCCGGTGAGGAGATTTTCTCTGTTCTGTTGGGCTTCTCCCTCTTGTGGTGGAGAAGTGCTTCAGACCAAAGTCATTATTGAAAGAATTAAGTCAATCTATGTTTAGCCAAAGGCGTTGGCATCACATCAAGCTCAGCTGATTTAGACACCGGCTCCTGTCCTTTCCATCACCTTAAAGCGCTGGGAAGGCAGCTCCTCACACGGAGGGAAGAAAGCGCTACCAAGTCACTCCTGCCTGCCTTTTTCTCTTTTCACGCTGTTTACGTCTGAAAAAATAGGATAAACGACCTCCCCTTAAGTAATTAACTATGCAGTCGCACTTTTGAAATGAGCCATTTAGCTAAGACTAAATGCGTTAACTAAAGCAGAGCCAGCGTGAGTGGTACAGAAAACATACCAAATAGGTTAAAGACAATTTATTGCACTGAGCTTGAGGAAAGAGTGATATATTATTCCCCAGCCTCGTAAATTTAAAATATGAAATTGTTTTTCATTTTTTATTTGCTATCTCCCCACCTTCAGCATAAATCTGAACCACAGAGCCCTGGTGAAAGCTGTCAGGCAGGAGGCAGAAAATACCTTCATTTTATTTAACTCTTTTATTTTATTTTATTTATTATTTATACATGTATTTATACCACATCTTTTCCAAAAGGACTCCATGGACAAATGGCTATCAGAATGGAAGTCCGGCACCCAAGATCGCCAAGTGCAGGTGACCTTGAGCCGCTGTCCTGTCCATGCAGCCAGTTTTCAAACTCTGTGGCCCCGTGTGACTCGGTACTATGTGTGTGAGCTCCCAGGCACAGCTCTTCTGGATCCAAGTTGCCACCACTGAAATAGTTCCTTTGGTTCTCCCACTGGCCTGAGGGCTGTGATTTCTCTAAATCGTCAGACACCACTATGCGAGGCCAGTAAAGTGGAGTTGCTCTGCCTACGCCTCATTTTGTTTACTGTTGGTGTTGGACTGTCCTTTTGTTTGTAATCTGGAGATACTGGTCATGAAGTCCATGCATGTTTCTGTAATAAATTATTATCATTTTTACTCTTTGAGATGTTCTGGTTGAGTTAGAAATGATTAGAATTCACAATTAAAAATCTGCTGATACTGCCAGAGTTTGCTATTTTCCAGTGAGAAACACCCTGGGCTGGTGGTTCAGATCGGACTGTAATTTCCGTGGCTGTGCCTCATGGCTGTTTCCATAAGTTGCTCTTCAGTCAAGGTCCTCTCCACCAGATACACGCTTTACCTTAGTGATAAATGATTTATTTAGTGTTTCCTATCATGTGTGACTTTCTCAATGTGCATTATGGCTACATTTGTAAGTAGATAAAAGCCTCATATTGCAAAAATTAAAGCATATTTTAAAGAAATTAAATGAGTAATAGGACTTAAAGCATTGTAATTACATTTTCTGGTTGTAGAAAGTATATTTTCTATTATATACAAGTACATATACACATCTGTGTGTATGCATCTGTACATATATGTGTGTGTGTGTGTGTGTGTGTGTGTGTGTGTGTGTGTGTGTAGCCATTTTCTTGTCTGGGTAATTGTCAGTGTATTTACCACAACAGATTCTTAGTGTCATTCACCACCATGATGGATTTGTTCATTTTAACACTTTCACATGACCAGCCCTTTTGAAGTGGTCACCTGGATAATGGCTCAGCTCTCAGTTATATACGTGTTAGACCAGCCATCTCACAAATCTCTTCCTGGACCTAGGCCTCCCTGGTGACTCGGGGTCCCCATGTCTGTTGCCATCTGCACCTACATGTGCACTTCTACTTAAGACTGGCTCCCTTCATCTCACACAGAGGACAAGCATGCAAGACTTCTGATTCTGAAGCAGGTGCCCTTCACACACTGAGACCAGCAAATCTGTGGCTCTGCCCCAGGTAGCAGTTCATCCTCATCTAATCTAATAAAAGAATAATATGCAAATTAACCCTCACTCCGTTATACCTAAGCCACGCCTACCAGCCAAGTTATGCCCACCAGCCAATCAGAGTGACGATATACAAATTAACCCAGCCAAGATGGCGGCCAGCAGCCATGCAGCTAGAGCAAACAGGAGGCCAGTGATGGAGGAAACTGCCTGCCTAGTCCAGCTGCAGCCTTTGCTTGAAACACAACAAAGATTCAATTATAGAAGATAAATAAACCCCAGAAACCTGCTTCCAGCCAGCCTCACTGGGACCTTGGGTCAATGGGAGCTGTGACCAGCCTGAAAACAGCCCTCAGCCCCTCACCCAAGCTGGCTAGGCACCCCAGTAGGGACCTGAACCCTGAAGGGGCTGTGGACAGCCTGAGAATGGCCCTCAGCCCCTCACCCAGGCTGGCCACACCCCCATGGGGCAAGGGTTCCCACTGGGGGGCTTGGCCAGCCTGCAAACACCCATTAGCCCCTCAAACAGACAGGCCTGGCATGCCAGCAGGTGGACATCCCCCAAGGGGTCCCAGACTGAGAGAGCACAGGCTGGGCTGAGGGACTCCCTGAGTGCACAAATTTTTGTGCACCAGGACCCTAGTTTAATAGAAGAACAAATAAGACAAACCTTCTTATAATGACTGTGAGCCAACCAGGTCTGCCGTAGTAGATTTTCTCTTCTCCTGTTGGTTCTTTTCAAATTTAAGTGGGCTTTAAAAATGTCTGTTTTGCAAGTTGAAGGACAGACCAGCTGATGCTTTTCCTACTTACCATCATTTCATTTACACAGTGAGGCTGTTTTTAAAATTCATTGCAATCTTGATTTTACCTGTTTCTTTTTGTTTCTTTCAGCAGCTGGTTTCATATTAATGTGAGATCATAGTTTTCATTCCTGGAAAAATGGATGTTGATCTTTTCCTCACAAGGCAGAATCTCTGGGGCGCACTGGACAAGACAGGCTTGTGTTTGCGGGGGTGGGGGGTGGGAGGGGGGAAGGATATACCAACAATAGATTGTTGTTTTTAATCAACTGAGAAACCAGCCTAATTACAGGCCTTTAATGCATTATTTGTTGAATGTCTGTTGAAGTGAAAGTGTATTTAGTTTAAGTTTAATACTAAATCTAGTTAAGTTAATTGGAGTTAAATTGTCTTTTCAATGACTAATCCAGCAGGGTGTGAATGGCAAATTGTTTTCATTTGAACCACAAAAGACTAACAGTCAGGAATTATTTTGAGGAAAGCATGGACCTAGGGTAACCATCTGTTCTGCAAATAAATGCAAGTCTACAATTGGGAGACCTTCTGGACTTCCTAGCAGTGCCATCCTTCACTGCCCTGGCGTGCAAGTCTGTTATGATTACAATTCTGTGTTATTAGGAGAAAGCAATATTTTATGGCATTAAAACCATGTGTGTGTGTGTTGGGGGGCGGGGAGGGGAGATGAGCAATTCATTTAGCATGTAATTCATTAGCAAATGTAGGGCCTTGACTAAACGTCGCATTCAGAGGATGCTCCAGAAATCTGAACAGCCAGAGCAGCACGTGGTGGAGGCTGAGTAAATACTCTTCTTCCCCAGATCAATTCTATTGATTGTCATTAAGGCAGCGTGCTCAGAACAATGAAGTGGTCTCTAATTTCCAGGCTGCAGGTGGAGCCTGCCCTGGCTCTCCCTCTTTTTAGTTAAGAGCATCATTAAATGTAAGAGCAAGCAGCACATTGAGAGGCCAAGTGTTTTATTAATTCATCATCAGAATTATCTCAGTGCATTAATATTAATAGCTTCAAATTGGATTTCATTTAAGAGGTGAAATAAATACGCAGATAGTAAAAGCCTGCCTAGCCCGAGAGCCCTACAGTGGTCATTTACCTGGAGCTATACCCCAGGAGAGCCACAGTCCTGCTTTCTTCCCTGGACCAGAGCTGCTGGGAGGGACAGTGATGCCTGGAATGTGCAGCATAGAGCAGGGACACTGCCAGGCTGGCCACTAAACAGTAGCTAGAACTGCCTAGGCTGAGCAAGGTGGCAGAAGGTTAGGTTAGGGGTGGTTTCCCTGCAGAGACCTCTGGTTTCTGCCTTTCTGATTCAGCAGCACAGAAACAATCGCACACAGGTATGGTATGCTCTTCCCATACCTCCTGTGAGGAAGACAGTATGTGAGGGCAGAATGTGAGCTGTTTCTAATATTCTGTGCATGGAAGAGCTGTGAAAAACATGAAGGTTCATTGCTGTACAAAAAAAAGAAGCTTTTCTGACATGTTTCATTTCCAGTTGCAGATGGGAAGAGAGGAATTGGGTCTTAGAGCCTCCAGGATGGGCATCCAAATCATTTTATTTTGTTCAGGAAAGTCTTTGCAAAGTTAAGTATGAGTTTCTTTGGTTATTTTTAAATCATAGATGTGATTCCTCCCCCCCCACCCCTCCCCCCCCCACCCGGTATATTAAGTTGCTAGGGCTTCCATAAGGAAGAATCACAAACGGATGGCTTGAAACAGCAGATACTTATTTTGCCCAGTCCCGGAGGGCAGAAGGCTGGGATCAAGGCATGGGCAGAGCAGTCCTCCTGCTAAGACTCAGGGCTGAATTCTTCTCTCCCTCTCAGCTCCTGGTGGTGGCAATGGCCTTGCTTTCTTTGGCTTCCTCCACTCCAGTCTCTGCCTCTGTAGTCAAGTACCCCTCCCTGGTGTGTTCCTGTCTTCTTACAAGAACTCCAAGCATATTGGATTCAGGCCCAATGTAAAGACCTCATCCTAACTTGACTACACTTGCAAAGATGCTTAATCTAAATAAGATCACATTTACAGATTCCAGAGGTCAGGAATTCAACACATCTTGAGGAGACACAATTCTACTGATACCATCAGGATAATTTTGGAAGTGAAAAAGAAAAGTGTTTATAAATCTGTGTACCTAGAGGAGAAGGAGACTGCCATTGAACACCTGGAGGAAGGTATAGATGCTGCAAAGGGGAAGAGGAGGATGGGGCCGCTAAAGAGGAACTTGCAGGTGCTGAAGGATGGAGCGCATTGTGCCAACAACAGGATCAACCCCCTCACCAAGTCAGAGAAGGCCTGTATCATATGTTATGATGTGAGGGGCTGAAAACTCTCCCTGGCCCTAAATTGCACACCAACACCTACTGACCACTCTTTACAGAGACCCATTGTGGGGCTTTCTCAGTGAAGGTGTTGGGTCAGGAGCGCCACTTTGGACTCGTGCTCCCCTGCTCCCTGGGCAATTGAGAACACTGGGCTCCATCTCTGCACTTCCTCATTGAAGGACCAGGCACCACCAGAGTGGAGCCGCTCAGCTCAAAGGCATTTTCAACATTCCTCTAGCTCTGTGATTCCAGATCACTGAAATAACTTCCTGTCCTTCAACTGTCTTTTTAAAAAAAGCAAATTCTTGTTTACCTACCTCAGAATGCTGAACTACTTGCATTTAAAGATGAATTTATTACATTTGCTATAATGTGTTCTCCTAGTATAACATTTTAGAATAGATACACATAATCCAACATAATGGGTACTTCCTGTTTCTTAAATTGTTTTCCTAATGAGAATTAGTGATTTCTGAAACTGGAAACTTAAACAAAAGGAAATGAGAAGAATTCTATCATTAATTTAACCATATACACAAGTGGATTCTTTGGGAAGAGAAACTTAATGAAAATAAAAAACATATTATTATATGTAATTTCTTTCTTTAATAATTCAAAATAGTATTCTACTGGGTAGAAGTGCTTTTAGATAAAATGTCCCTAATCAAAGTTTCTGTATGAATATCTTTGGGACCTAAAACTCAATTCTACTATTATTTTATTTAAGAAATCTGATCTTAAGTAGAGATGTCTCTTCAATGTTCACAACCTTTTTAGTTGCTTTACCATTGGTTGAGTTGTGGTTATGATGACTTCCTGAAATAAAGCAGAGTATTTCCTACAAATTGGTCTCATACCAAGTGGTAAGTGAGGCCCCAAGAGAAGCAAGAATTCCATGGCAGTAGGGCAGTGCCTAGCTCACATCCAGGGCCTTGTCGAAGTTTTGGGGAAGACCTAAGAGAAGTGGGGGTACATGCAACCACTTACCCAAGGACAGGGGCCCCAAAGGAAGGTCCAGACCTGGACTGCTGAGTCAACCCTAGGTGCCTAGCAGGAGCTATGGCATCACTCAATTAAGAATGGAGTGATCAAATCTGTCAGGAATCTCTTGGAGGTTCTGTCATTTTTATAATTTAGAGCTATTCCTTAGCCTTCTGAACTTTTTTTTTTAATTTTATTTTATTGATTTTTTTACAGAGAGGAAGGGAGAGAGATAGAGAGTTAGAAACACCAATGAGAGAAGAACATCGATCAACTTCCTCCTGCACACCCCCTACTGGGATGTGCCTGCAACCAAGATACATGCCCTTGATTAGAATCGAACCTGAGACCGCAGGCCGATGTTCTTTCTACCCACTGAGATAAACCAGTTAGGGCAACCCTCTGCACTTTTAAAATATATTATTATAGCAGAATCTCTCCTAGATGCACACTGTTTCTATTGGAATTTAAATTGATTTTAAATGTGCGAGAAATAAATCAGTTTATTCTAATCTTAAAAAGTTAAAAAAAATTGCCCTGGATGGTGTGGCTCAGTTCGCTGGGCGTTATCCTATGCATGGAAAGGTTGCCAATTTGATTCCTGGTCAGGGTACATGCCTGAGTTTCAAGCTTGATCCCAAGTAGAGGGTATATAGGAGGCAACCAATCAATGTTGCACTCTCACATAGACTTCTCTCTTTCACTCTCTCTCCTCTCTCTCCTCTCTTTAAAAATCAACAAAAATATTTTTTAAAAAAGTTAAAAATACGCAAGATCTGTGGAGTGGAGAGAACCATAAATACACTCTTCCATCCCCTTCTAGCGCTCCAGAGAAGAGAGGGACAAATAAAATAACGTAACAGTTCTGGGGGAAGAGAAAGAACTGTGAAGAACACAAAGAAATGCATGTAAAATCATTGATCTAACTTTTCTTTCTCATTTTATCCGCTTCGCAGCTTGTCAGTTTTCCAACTGTTGGCAAATTTCATCCAGGGAGGAGAAGGGAGACACCATGTGGGACTCCCAGGCCCAGAGGGCTGTGCTTAGTTGATAGATCAGAAAGATGTTCAGTGCTACTCACACGGAAGTTTGAAGACCTAAAGACGTATGTCAACAGGCTGTGGGTGTCCTTGCATAAACCAATAATAAAAACCAAAACTATTCAATTTTTGTCAGGCTTTTTAAAAAAGGAAAATATAATTTGCTACCACCTAATTAAAAATGCCAATGCTATTTCAAATATGGCAAACAGAAGACACAGCTATGCGCCCAAACTTCAAGAATTTAAGCAATTTCCATTTGGAATTCTGGTTTGATTGCTAAAACTCCAGAGAACAGAATATTTTAGATCTCAATGCCTTTTGTATACTCTCTCTAGTGGGACTGGTTGCGGCAAATGCATAAACCACAAAACACCCAGTACCAGTACATGTCTCCTGAAAAAACAATGAAATAAACAACATAGACTACACACATGCACATTGAGGCAGCTTGGGGTTCTGACTGCATCCTCATGGGTTTGTACAGAGGTGGTGCTCACACCCAATACCTTATATGCATGGAGCATGAAGGAAATGCATTGTGTGCATCCTTCATTTTGCTGAGTAAAAAATAATCTTAGAATATTAGATTTCTGAATGAGAGGGCAAAGCTTGTCCCAGATGGTCTAATTGATAGATCTAAATTGAAACTCGAGGGCAAATACTCTGTCCAAGTATCTACTTAAAACAGAGAAGAAGAGATTCTATCCCAAATATGCAGCCTTCAGAAATACACTATTTTTAGATAGTCAATTTCTTATTTTAAGCTCCCTTGTGATTTGCTCAGTTAATGCCTAAGCTAAAGATTAAAAAAGAAGAAAAAAGAGAAAGCCCAACTTACCTCTGACCAGCCCTCATCCCTCACCTATAACTGCACTGATTATGTCCCTTGGTGGACCATGGACTCTGCTGACACAATCGCCATGGCTCCATCACACCCTCCCCACTTTTCCACCGGGAGAAGCTGTAGCAGAATTATAATATGAGATTATTTACCTTCCAAGTCTGGTTAATTAAACCTCTCAAGTCTGTGCCTATTCAAGCTAAATAATGTAATTAAAAAAACATTTAGTTTCTCACCTGCTCATTATAACATTTACAGTAACGAATGTTTTTCCTGAAATTATAAAGTGGTTTCCATTTTTAAATCCCTGGTTCATGATAGTCTGCTCCCAACTTTCTAATGAATTTCCTTCAGGTGAGAAGTAGATGAAACATTCAGCTTCTTTAGACGTAGCAGTTGCCCTGTTCAGTGTTGTCAATGCACAACGTTAGCAGACTGTGCAGTTAGAGTTCAGGAGTCAGGCCGGGTGTGCAAGGTTTGGGCCTGGAGGTGCCTCAGGCATTGACCTCAAGCCTTGCTAACTTTGTGTCTCCATTCCTAAAAACAACAACAGCAACAAAAGCAACCAAATAAGCAAACAAAGCCAATAATCATAATATGGGTCATGGTTTGTAGTCCACTTGTTAATAAAAATAATACTGTTAGGATTAATGAGACATCTCAGACAGATGTCTTCGTTGAGACTTGTCTGGTTGTGCACACCAAGTGTGCATGACTAGGTTACCCACACAGCCCAGTTTTATTGAGAGTATGAATCTATAACCATTCAAGAACAATGCTTGGGTATTTCTCTATATATTAAGTTTGAAAACAAGTTCATATGAAGTTCATAGAAAAGGTAAATTTGTCATTTTGAACTGCAACCTTAAGTGAAAAGACAATGGAAAAAACAAATAGCTGTGAGGTTACTGTAATGTCTTAAAGGGACAGCAATAAATAGCCAGGACGTTTTTATGGAGTTTCTTAACCTCTGGCCTTTGGAGGGGGGAAATCAATAAGATATTAAGAAAATCATGAATTAATGTTTCATAGAGTGTAGACATCAGTAAGAGCTATGCGGCTTAGATAAATGTCTAAACCAGGAACTCTGTTCCTGTCTGAAGTCAAACATCAGCGACATTCTGGATAGGAACCGTGTCCATCATTGTGCACTTCCATCAAGGAAGTCTTCGCAGTATTAGGGAAAATTAAAAACTTAGTGTATTTTCTGGGATATTAGGGTGAAGACGCCAGAGGAAAGGAAATGCAAATAATTAGAGAGATCATGTTTGTGGCAGCTAGTATTTCATAAGGACTTTCTAATTGACTCACAATTTATTTAACTTTAGGCTACAGAGATTAGATGCATGTGTGTGTGTGTGTTATAGAAAATACACATATCCTGACCTCATGTGACCTATAAGAATATACATCTTTATATGAAGAGCAGGGATCTTCCCTGGCTCTCATCCTTCTTTCAAGTTTCTCTCTCTCTCTTTCTCTCTCTCTCTCTCTCTCTCTCTCTCTCTCTCTCTCTCTCTCTCTCTTTCTGTCTTGCAAGGAGTTCCTCACAGCATCTGCACAGAACATCAAGCCCATTGTTGGCATGCTGGATGTGTGTGGGGGGTGTCTTTGGGGATGCTAAATCTCTCTTTTTTTTAAAAAAAAATATAGGTTACTCAACAGACCTCAAGTCAGTCTCCTATCTGGTCATTGGCTGTCCCTGTCCTCTCAGAGGGACCACAGACTGCAGGACAGCAGTGGCCCCTCAGCTTGCCATGGGTGCTTCTTCCTGAAGGGCAGACATGGGAGCTTAGGACCTTGGTTTTCTCCTGCATGCCTTAATGCTTGGCAGAGCCACCTGTCCCCGGAGGATGGTCCGCATGGAAATGAACTCCATTGTGCTCAGAAGTACAATTTCATGGTGCTGGAGTCTGCAGGTGGATCAGAAGATTGGGGTCCTTTGTGTGGACTTGCTGACCTATTAATTTAATCAAACACACAATAATTGATGCCAGTGATGGATTAAACCCTTTGTTTCTCAGTTTGGAACCCAAGGGAGGCCACATCTCAGCTGGTCCTTGTGAAGCAGGTGAGTTGCAGCTGTTTGAAGCTCTCAAAGCCACCCAATGTGTAGAGAACCATGCAAGATGAAGAGCTAGTGGTTGTCACGCAAACATCACATCCTTACAACCTAATGTAGATTACTACCTGACTCAGCCATCTAGGGTTTCTCATCAAACTCACAATGAAACACTGTGGCCACCATGGTCTCTACTCTAGCCCCAACCACTATGATTCTGTCCTGCTGTTTCTCTGAGCAATGGCTTCTGTGCTCATTGCTCACAAGGAAGGACAATATGTGACTATCACCTCACCTCTGGGTTTCATGGTTTGCTCTTCCCTCCACCTGGAATTGGGCTCTGGCCCCTTCTCTGGGATTTCTTCTCTCTTCGCTCAGATATGTCTGAGGGCAGCCGGTGATGCCGCTTCTTCATTGGTGAGGGGTGGGGCAGCAATAATACTTATTTATACAAGAATCTGTGCCGAGGCCTTTCCTTTCTCTCAGGAGTACCTGGTATGAGCAATTATGACAATACAAGGGATTTGCAGGTGCACCTCACAGAGTGTCACCAAATGTAGGAACTTGGTCAAGGCCCAAAGTCTGCGATTCCAATGGGTTGGAAATGAGGCTCGATTTCCAGCTGGCCACTAGAGAGGAATCTAGTATGAGCTTCAATTATCTTTCCACAAACAGCATTAAGTAAGTCTGGCAAAAGCTAGAGGGCCCTCTTTTCCCTGATCTAGTTTGGCTCTGTCCAAAACAGACAAGGTATTAGCCAAATAGCCTCCTACCTTCCAAAAGTTACTTGGGGCATCTATTTGCAATTACAATGCTCAAGTTGTGTACAGTTGTCTTGCTAAGTGAGCCATGACTACCTGTGTGCTGTCCTTCAGGTCGTCCTGTTTTGATGGAAGCCTATCATGGGTGGTGTATCAGACATAACTTGAATGAGTGCTATGGTGAGCCATACACCGTCCCTGGAGGTCTGTGAGGTTATTTACTTTGACAGCAACTGAAGAGAAAGGCACTATTCTTATCCCATGTAAATGAGAAAAACTCAAAGTTGAATGAGAAGGAAACAAAAGGGTGTGTGTGAGAGGGAGGAAGGGGTGGAGGCAGAAGGTGATGACACAAACACAGGCATGGGCCAGTTTGTCAGCTGATCACACTTCATCCACCTCTCCTCTGTTAATCATTGCTATCTTGGAAATGCAGAGAGGGAGAAAGGGCACCGGGCCAGCCACTCCCATGGAGGAAAGGGACAGAGTCAACTCCAACAGTGAGTTATGTGATGGGTCAGCCAGCTGTCATCAGGCTGGGGCACAAGGCTATCTCCTGACCATGATCAGAGCCTTCCTGACATCAAACAGGTGACGTTGCCTCCCAGCTAAGAGCCTATGGACCAGGAGGAGAAAAGCTGGCCCATTGCAGGCCAAATGTCACCCTCCTCTGGCCACTGACTCTGGCAGCATTCTGTCTGGGGATAGAGGCCTTGCATGGGTTTGATCAGCCAGTTTTGAGGTGCACCTCTCCTTGCCCCCATGTCAGCCTCTCTTCCTGCCTCAGCCCCACTCCTGCAGCTGTCCTGCCACCCCGAGCTGCTTCTCCTGCTGGGGCGATGCTCCTTGGCACCAGCATTACACTTTGATGAGGCACAAAATGGAAAATTGTCCAGAATGTCAGATTTTAAACAAAGTGTTTGTGAATAGTGTACTCCCAGGTGGCACTGCCAGCCACCCCCTGGTGGTTGGATCTATAATTGTGGAGCAGGAAGGCACAGGGAATGACACTAATGTACCTGCATTGCACACACATGTTTACAAACAGGAGTGATGCCACTGTGAGCTTCAAACATGAGTGGCCCCATCCCAACGTGACTTGCCTGCAAGGCCTGGGAGGAGGGCGTGCAGTGTTAAAAATTCATAAAGAACACTGCTTTTATTTCAAGAGCAACAGGAGCAGAAGGTTTCTTGGTGGCACCCAGGGACCAAGGAGGATAGAATATTGAGAGGCTGCGGGGACAGATCAGAGCCAGTGCTTTCCTGCAAAAGCCTAGGGGGCAATTCTTCACAGAGCCTCAGCCTAGACAGAGCCAGGCTAACTGAGCCTAAGGAGCCAATTTGCTGAGCTTTGTTGGCCTGTAAAAGGCATCGTGTGTGTTATGGAGTCAGCAGCCATGAGGGGGTGGGACCCGGGAAACAAGAAAGGCTGGGTGGCACTTGTGAGCTTCCCCAAATTCTCCTGAACACAGTTGTCCCACCCCTCCACCCTCCATGGACCTGTGTCCTCTTCTCTGGAAGCAAAGCTTGAATGATGGGACTGGACCTTCAAGGGCGTGGGAGGCAATGAGACAGCTTGTGGAGTCTGAATCCCTCAAAATGAATTGATCATCCTGGAAAATCCAATGTCTTCTAGTAGGTGGGAGACAGATTTATCACTTTTCTATGCAGATTAGTAATGGCTTGGCTTTGCCAGCCTGGTTCAGAGGCAAGCGCCGGCCTTTTGCACCAACATGCATAGTTTCAGGCTGAACCCAAAGTGTTTTAAAAAATACATTTGTGGTCATTAAATGTGCAGAACAGCAACCTGGAGTGTGTTTGAGACTCCAGAGGCAGAGCCGTGAGAACGCTTTTTCAGGGTCCTCAGCACAGGGGACGGTCCCTCCTTCTGTCTGCTATTTTGGCTTTGTGAGATTGACCCGGGAGAAGAGGCTAAATATGGGGTGTAGACAGAAGCCTCCTTGGTTCTCTCAGAATCAGGAAAGCTTTTAGAGCACCACTCAGGAGAGATAGGTCCATGAGAGTCTTGAGTTCTTATAGTCCATCTTCCCAGGGGACATCCAGGTGCCCGATAGGGACATGTGGGCAGAACAAGAACTGCCTCCCATTTTGTCCTGCCTTTGTCTGTCCTTCAGAAATCAGGGCTTTTGAATCTAACATCTTGGTGTTTGGAGGTTTGAGTGACATAAGCCCATCATGACTATTGCTTAGGGAAAAAATAAACAAACCTCCAGACAGAGAATTGGCCTGCTGTGACTAGCAGGCCCAGTGCTGGGATGCTATAGATATGAAGAGCAGAGAGAATGAGGTGCTGGGATCACTTTCCTTTTCCCACTAATGTGGCTACATAATCATGAGATCAGAATTCTCCAGCTTTCCAGCAGCAGGTGTGAGGAGTGCCTGAGCCACATCCCCTGTGGGAATAAGTTCTTGTGTCCAGTTCACAAAAGAAATATCCTTGATTCCCC
This sequence comes from Murina feae, assembly GCA_004026665.1. Classification (NCBI taxonomy): domain Eukaryota; kingdom Metazoa; phylum Chordata; class Mammalia; order Chiroptera; family Vespertilionidae; genus Murina; species Murina feae. The sequence continues at coordinate 60,612 of PVJC01000902.1, read as the reverse complement.
CAAAGTTTCCCCCTGTGAATTCATAGGGAAATAAGGACACTTCATTTAGTACCAGCAGCCCTGACAGGTTCACGAAGGACAATGGAAGTCTAACGGGGTTAGTGCTTTCTCAGGTTTTGCTAAGACACATGAACAGCAGGACACATCAGTAGGTTGTGCTGAGCTTGGCCTGGCCTGGAAAATCACATGACACAGAACGAATTCTCTTCTCCCCATCCTTCTCACTGGTCTTCAAGGACATTTGAGCATTTGTGTCTGAGTGAGGGGCTCTGACCACACTTGATACAGGTGCTACTGCTGACCCCTGAGCATGGTGATGGAGAAAGCAGGAACAATGGAAATGGCTGTAGGGTCCAAAGTTGCCACTGGAGCTCTGTGTTGCCATCCTCTGTGTTGCTGCCCACCGCCTCGGGACTAAGTGTAATGTGAGAGCCCTCCCTCCTTTCTGTAAATGGACCTTTGCGTTTCTTGGGGCAATGTGGCACTAAACAAAGACGAAATATACAGTGCTCACCGAGTCTTCTTTCAAAAGGTTTACCCACCAGGGAATAAGACAGTTTCATTTTAAGAGAAACATTATAGGTCTAGAATGTGTGCAGTGAAGATGTGAATTGATGAGAAGTATGACATTCCAAAGGTGATGAGAGTCTCAAAGGTTCAGCCCTACAGGAACAAGGTGAATCAGAGCATGAGGGGATGGTGGGGCCACTCAAGGGAGGCAGCGAGTTGCTGAGGGTGGTGGGTTGGGTTGGAGACGTGGGACAAGTGAGAACCTTTCTGTATTTGAAGAGTAGTTAGACAGATCCACTGTTTTATTTAAAAAAGGTCTGTAAGCCCTAGTCATCCTATGGAAGGACTCGTACCTACTTCACAGGGCTGTTGTGAAGACTGATCCCATCTGCATGGTGGGTGCTGAGGGAATGGGCCTCTGCCAGTTTCAGTGCTATGATGAGGATCGTGTAGCAGATAGTCATAACTGTCTTAGTTCTGATGTTGGGAAACAGAAAGAAAAAGTAGTATCATTTTTTTTCACAGATGATGTAATCCTTTACCCAGAAAAAATAACAGATTTATTAGATAAACTATTAAACCCAATAAGAGTTCAGAAAGTCTGCCAGATTAAAAAAAATCAATAGCATATCTTTGGACCAGCTATGGCCATTCAGAAAATACAAATCATTTATAATAGCCTCAGAAACTATAAAGTATCTGGAATTAATTTTAGCAGGAGCATACAATACTGCTATAAAGAAGCATTTAAAGTTCTAATATTAGTCATTGACTCTGATCTAAATAAGTGGGGGAGACTTTCTATGCTCTTAGCTGGGATAGCTTAGCATTTAAAGATGTTAATTTCCTCAAAATTAACCTAAAAATTAATAAAATCGCAATCAACCTTCTAGTTTGATTTACAGAAAAATTTAAATTTAATAAAATAATAAAATTCATGACAATCTATGTAAACATTTTAAAACAAAAGATAGCAGGCTTGCCTTCCCAGGCATTAAGAAATACATAGTAATAAAATAATGGTAATAAAGACAATGTGTATTTATGTAAAACTAGGCAGAGAAGGCAATGGAACAGAGTAGAGAGCTCAGAGGTAGACCCATGCATACACACATACTAAAATATGAAAATAGTGGTACAAAAATTAATAGAGATTGAACTTTTTTATTTAATACATTGTTCTGGAAGAAAGGCTAGATATGGTAAGAAAAATAGATCTGTTCCTTTTTTTAAACACCAGACACAACGGTGGACTTCAGCTGGACTATAGACCTAAATGTCAATGTATGACTACGCAGTTTCTAGAAAATCTTGGAGTTGTGCAAAGATTTGAGCATGGAGAAGGGCTCTTGAAATAAATTTCTACTAGCACAGACCCTCAGAGAACAAAGCAATGCTATGCTGTGGGCAACTGGCAATGTGAATGCTATCAGGCAGGGGAAGGTTGGGATGAGCTGGCAAGGAGTCCAGGGAGGGGGAGGGCCCTTGCATTCTCTATTAATATTTCCTGTGAATCCTTAAGTCAAGTACCCAGAAAATGGGTCAACCCAAGTGATGAATTAGGTGGGGAAAATGCTTTGGTAAGAGCCTATTATAAGGTCATAAATTTATTAGATAAAATAATTGTGCAGTGTCGGACCATGCCATCTGTAAACTCCCATTCACGTGGCCAAGAATGGATCTTTCCTATAATTTACTGAAATCATAATTGACAGAGATTCAATTATTCTTGAACACACAAACTATAATGTGCTCCAGTGATAGGCTCTTATTTTATTCATGAAAGTATATGTTTTTAATTGTCTTTTAGAAAGTCATTAGAAAGGGACAATTGAGTAACAATTGAGTAAGTTTTCTTTTAAAGATGTAATTAAGCATCCGCTTTTCCATTTGATTTCTGGTTTCCTTTGCACGCCCAGCAAGGCACTGCATTGATAAAGACTGGGGATGTGCTCAGGGAGCTGCAGGCCTGTTATATGAGGCAAGACTTCATGACCTCTACTAACCTTTCTCCATAGTTTATGGAATGATTCAAAATCACCCATTGTAAAGTAAGTGAGTTCTCCTTCTGAAGTCTATGCAGCAGCAAGTACATTGGAATCACCAATGTGTGAGCTGGAGCTGACACAGGTCTGCTCATCTATCAGGCGTGAGACACACCAGGTGAATTTCAGAGAAGACGCAGCTCCTGGTGTCTGGATTCAGCAGAAATGGTTTCAAACCCTGGCGTCACTGCTTATCTGTTGTGTAATTTTTTGCAAAGTATGTGGTCTTCAGCAGTTCATGACTTCTTTCCCTAAAGGGTTGCTTCCCAGGTGGGGGTTAAATGAGGTGCATCGACAGTGCTGACCACAGTGTTTACACAAGTGGCATTATTATTATTATTATTGTTGCTATGTGGGTGCACATGAAAGTAAAGGCAGTAATTCATGATCAATGTGTAGAAATAAAATAAATAAACATGAAACCAAATTGAACACTAGTTGGATGAGATTCCATAAGGGAGTGACTGGTTTTAGATCCATTTAACAGACACACTACTTCAGAGTATATACATTTTAAATAACAGCACATGAATATCTACTCAGTGCTATGGGAAGCTCTTCTCCCTAAGAGGCGGAGGGAGCCAGCTACTTCTAACTTGTGTCTGGAGGCATCCTTACAGCATTCTGAGGCCCTGTTCCCAGAGTCCCAAACAAGAGGAACCCAAAGAGACTCACACCAAGACACATCATAATTAAAATGCCAAATGTTAAAGACAAAGAAAGGACATTAAAAACAGCAAGAGAAAAGCAGTTTGTTACGTACAAGGGAACGACCATATGATTAGCAGCTGATTTCTCAATGGAAACTTTGCAGACCAGTTGGAAGGGGCAAAAAAATATTCAAATTGATGAATAGCAAGTACCTACAACCAAGATTACTATACCCAGCAAAGCTATCATTTAGAATTGAAGATCAGATAAAGAGCTTCACAGACAAGAAAAAGCTAAAGGAGTTAATCACCACTAAACCAGTATCACATGAAACATTGAAGGGTAATCTTTAAGAAAAGGAAGAAGGAGAAGGAGGAGAAGAAGGAGACAAAGAAAAGGAGGAGGAGGAGGAGGAGGAAGAGGAAGAAAAAGAAGAAGAAGAAGAAGAAGAAGAAGAAGAAGAAGAAGAAGAAGAAGAAGAAATATGAACAATAAAATGGCAATAAATCTGTCAACAATTGAATCTAAAAATCAAAATATATGAACAAGGAATCTAATGAACAAAATTAACTGATGATTAAAATAGAACCAGTGGCATGGAAACATGGAACAGACTGATTAATCTTATAGGGAAAGGGAAATGGTTGGGGGAGAGATTAATCAAAGAACATATGCATATACTAATATGCATTACCTATGGACACAGACAATAGAGTGGTGAAGACCTGGGGTAGGGCAGAAACCAGGTGGAGGGAGGCAGTGTGTGGGGGCGGGGGGAGGTGAGGGGACATCTGTAATACTCTCAACAATAAAGAATTTTTAGAAAGTAAAACAATAAAACAAAAGGTAGCTCCATAGGCACGATGGTGTCAATGGGGAATTAGCAAGAATGAGTCTTCTATAGAATTCTCATTCTTCTATATATGACAACTGCTCTGCTACATGGTGTCCACTCTGGTAAGGGGATTAAACCTCTACAGTACCCCCACAGCAGGAGCGGCCATGTGACTAGCTTTGACCAATGAAATGTTGGTGGAAATGACTCCATTTTGGGGCAGAATTCCTGTGTTCATTCCTCACACTCCAAGGATGGCATATCTTGGACAGGGGCTGTTCCTGTACCCCAGGAGGAAGGAGAGATATGGAGCAGAGTAGCAGTCAACTCAGGACTGATATACTGTGAGAGAGAAATAAAGCCATTTGCTCTCCACTTCTGAGCTGTTAGGTTCACCTGTTACTGCAGCAGAACCTCATAGAGGCTAAGAAATACACCTCACATCAATAAACACAGATAGAGAATTTTCACTGCTAGCCATTTACTCCCTTAGAAATAATCCCTGCTCATCTTTGAACGCAAAAGTTTATCTCGTATGCTAGCCATTCAGGTGAAGGTTTTTGTGCTCTTATTTGGGAAATAATAATTAATACTTATTTGAGCACTTCCTATATGCTTCAAGCATCAATTTAATTACAACAAACTCCCTGGGAGTGGCACTGTCAGTTTGACTGACACACATATCTATAATAATAAAAGTGTAATACGCAAATTAGACTGGATATCCTTCCAGATGAAGCCGGGGTGCGAGGGAAGCCTGGGTCCCGGGTACTTGCCAGCGGCCGGAGGGAAGCCCAGGTCCCAGGTGACAGAGGGAAGCCAGTGCTGGCAGCCAGGGGAAGGAAGGCCTATTCTTACACGAATTTCGTGCATTGGGCCTCTAGTTTATTCATGTACTAGGGGCCCAGTGCACGAAATTCATGCACAGGGGTGGGGGGGGCGTGGGGGGTGGTCCCTCAGCCCAACCTGTACCCTCTCCAATATGGAATTCTTGGGGACTCTCACAATCCAGGACCTCTGGTTCTTAACTGCTAACCTGCCTGCCTGCCCTAACCACTCTGCCCTGGCTTCCGCCAGCAGAGCGCCCCATGGCCAGGCGCCCGGCCATTGGGGCTTTGCAGGCAGCAGCCTCTGGGCGGCTGGCTGGTGCCTCCCCTTCAACTGGGGCTTGCTCTTCCCACCCTGCCCAGGGAGGGGGTGGGGCAGATAGGAAGGGCTTGCTGCTGGCTCGCTCCTCCTGCCCCTGAGCTGTGGCCTGAATCCTGAGGCAGAGGTCTTCTGTCTGCCCTGCTGGACTCCGGAGTTGTGGCCTCCACCATCTTGCCTGGTCTAATTTGTATACAGTTGCTCTGATTGGCTGTTGGGCGTGGCTTACCCTTCCCGAAGAGACAGTTAATTTCAATATTACGCTTTTATTAGTTTAGATAAGGTTGGCAGGCCTGTGCTGGGATTCGAACCCGAGCACTGGTGCTCTGGAGCAGACCCTAAATTTGGCACTGTGTTCCCTAATGGTATTGAGATAATTCTGTGGAAAACTGCACACAAATGTAGCAACCAGTAGAAATGGGGTCCAACATGGTCTACTTAGCTCCACCCAGGAGAAAGGATCACTTGGAGCCTGGATGCTGCTTTTTGACTCACTACCTATTGCTTCTCCTGCAGGCTACACGCAGGTCCTGTAGCTATAACCTGAGATGCAGTATTTCCACGCAGTCTCCTCTGTTCTTCCCTTAGGGAGAACATCTGGAAAAAACACTGGGTCCACACCCTCACCAATACCTGGCTACATGGTGCTGCCCAGAGCAAAAAAACATTGGGCAGTTAGTGGTGGGGACACAAGGGCCACACAGAATGCATGTTTTAGATTTTTTTTATTAGGAAAAAGCTAATATATGAATGAAAGGAGGTGAAGGGATTAGCCAAAGAGCATATATACATAATCCATGGACACAGACAACAGTGTGGTGATGGCCAGAGGGAAGGGGTTGGGGCTGGATGGAAGGGAGCAAGGAGGAGGGAATGGTGACATCTGTAATAGTGCCAATAATAAAGCTAAAGAAAAATGAATAAAATTTTTAAAAATTTAATATAAAAATTTCTTAAGGATGAAATTGCTTATTTTATATTTTACTATTATTGCAAAAGGATGGGCAAAAGTATTAAGGTAATATAAATGCTGATGGAATTCTTAATATTATATGTTTTTATTCAGAGCAATAAGACTTTTTGCAATTAATACTACTGAAATTTTTGCATTACATGTGTTCATTAAACATACTCTTATCAGTGTAAAAAATATACTCAATACTTATTAACCTCAATAAGTAACTGATTTATTGTTTTTATATTTTAACCTGTAACAATAAAATAGAATCTATAAAGCATTACTGTATTTTTATCTTTGAAATTACTGTAAATGATAAATACAAAATCTCAATGACATGAAATATATAAATGTTCTTGGTAAAATGTGGATTGTGTGTCTACTGTAGGACAATTTAAATTCTTTGACAAATTGAATGTGGAGCTAAGAAGTTGGTGATTCCATTTTATTGCCATGCTCCCATCTCTCCTCAAGGTCACTGAGCCACAGAACCTGAGAAAGTTGAGTAGAAACCCCGTCCATCACCCAGACTCCTCCTTCCTGGGTGCCTTTGTTAACCCTAACTGTTGGCAGTTTGTGGCCACACTGAGGGAGACGCCTGTTCTGGAGTCTGTTCTGGAGTCTGTGCCCATGTTCTGGTCCTTCCACCAGAGCAATGAAATTATAAATTAATTACTGGGAAGGTGGGCAAAGTGCCTGAGAGAGCTCAGACCAGTGTGCCCCTGGTGACTCCATATGAGCTCAGAGCCAGCCTTCTCAAGGAGGACTGCTGTAGTTTGAGCAGAAGCCTTTAGAGACCCTGATCCTATAGTTTGTTTTGACCCTATTAGTCTTGCTTCTGTGAGCCTTGAACAGCTAAAATGGGGTTGATGAGTGTAAGTCAGGAGACATTTGTTCTTGTTTAGTCAGGCTTTGCCAAATGAAAACCATGAGTCAGTGTTCCAGAATAAGGGGGAATCTGAACCAGTTTCAGAGAAGCATTTTCCAGAAGTAAAAGCAAATAAGTTTATTGTGAGCAGCAACACTAGATGGAAGATTGCAGCCAACAAAAGTGGCAACCTGGGCTGAGGTCTGCTCATCCCACCCACTCACCAGCCCTGGGAGGAGCTGGGTTAGGAGTGCACCACTCACAGTTTACAGATGAAGAGACTGATGCCCAGACATGTTCCTGAACTTGTCAGAAGTCCTACTAGGAATCCAAGCCAGAGCCTTGGATCCTTGCCATTTCTCCTTCACCTTGCAGCGTCTGTGTGTGTAAGTGTATGTATGTGTGTATGAGCTTAAGTAAGTGTGTGAGTGTGAGTATACATGTAAATTTGTGTACCTGTAGATTTACTATCTCTCCCAGGAAGCAGTAAAAAAGAATAGAAAGCTGTGTCCTTGAACTTTGCTGGAGTGGTTTGTGTATGGTGTTAAGAACTGGTATTGAACAGTGTGTTGAAGATTGTAGCAGCAAAACTGGAAGTATGGGCTTCCTGACTAAATGCCAGTTCCTCCCATCAAAGCCCATGAGAAGCAAAACAAAGGGAAAAATTGTTTAAAAGAGAGAAATGCCATCTTCAATTAAACAGAGGAATTTCCATAACTACCAACTACAAACCAGGAAGACCATGTGCCAAATGTGTGAAAATGTGCCAAATCCGCAAAAATGATACATATGTGACAACATAGCCAAAATGTTTTTCAAATGCAATGAGATCTAGGGCAGTGGTTGGACCACAGAAGAACAAACCCAGTTCAATATCAAATCATGTCAGGGGAGAGGAAGCCGAAGAAAAAATTATGCTGACGAGCATTTCCATTATGGCCAATGCGGGTTCCTTGCAGAAGAGTTGACTCTGGGGGCATAGCAAGGAGGCCAGACGAGGCAGAAAGGGCCTGATGGCACTATGGAGAGCTTATGCGGGGAACATCTGGAAATCAAAGGGCATGCATTCCTCAGATAAAATAGTTATCAGATTTCTCAAGATTTTTTGAGACCTCAAGTCCCATTAATAACTACATATTTTCCAAGTAATTTCCACTTGCCTCTCCCAAGGGTCTTTCTAGCAGAGATCTGGCATCATAAACATGAGTAATGATCACAGAGAAACCAAAAAGAGCCCTGGCCCAAAGGCCAAGGAACTTAAAAAGAAAAGTAATATAAACAAAAAGTAGATGAACAACATCTATGGAAAAATATCTAAAGAGTTCAAACAACTGTTTCGCCACAGTTTCAAAAAAATTGCAGACAATATCAGCTACCAAAAAGGGAGTTCAAGTAATAAACATATATATTCAAAAGGGATGCCAGATGATCATAAAGGGGGGAAAAAGGTGAATTTGCAGAGTTTTGAAAAAAAATTGAAGAAAAAATAAAGATATTAATAGAAACTAAAGTCCTGTTATAAACAAACCAAGAAAAATAATCTAGAATAAATACAACTAAAAACTGCAGAGTATGCTAAATAGTCCTCAAAAAAGCACAATATATTCAATGTACTGGATATCTGTCATTAATTTTTGCCACCCAACGTATGATTGTTTTCCCTATGGTTTCTGTATATTATATTTTTAAAAAAAATCTTTATTGTTCAAATTATTACAGATGTTCCTCTTTTTCCCCTCCCACAGCTCCCCTCCATCTGGTTCCCACCCCACTCCAGGCCTTCCCCTCCCTCACTGACCTCGTTATAGGCATAGGCTCTTAGCCCAATTTCTTCCCTCACCCCCTAGAACTCCTTCCCCCTGAGAATTGTCAGTCTGCTCCATTTCTATGCCCCTGATTCTATTACATTCACCAATCTGTTCTATTCATCAGGATTTTTATTCATTTGATTTTTAGGTTCACTTGTTGATAGATATATATTTGTTATCACTTTGTTGTTCATAATTTTTTATCTCTACCTTTTTCTTCTTCTTCCTCTTCTTAGAGAATACCCTTCAGCATTTCCTGTAATACTAGTGTGGTAGTGATGAACTCCTTTAGCTTTTTTTTTTTGTCTGTGAAGCTCTTTACCTGACCTTCAATTCTAAATGATAGTTTTATTAGGTAGAGTAGTCTTGTAGGTTCTTGCTAATCTTCATTTGTATATTTCTTACCACTCCCTTCTGGCCTGCATAGCTTCTGTTGAGAAATCAGCTGACAGTCGTATGGGTGCTCTCTTGTAGGTAACTGACTGCTTTTCTCTTGCTGCTTTTAAGATTCTCTCTTTGTCTTTTGCCCTTGGCATTTTAATTATGATGTGCCTTGGTGTGGTCCTTTTTGGATTCCTATTGTTTGGGATTCTCTGTGCTTCCTGGACTTGTAAGTCTACTTCTTTCACCAGGTGGGGGAAGTTTTTTGTCATTATTTCTTCAAATAGGTTTTCAATATCTTGCCCTCTCTCTTCTTCTGGCACCCCCATAATTTGGATGTTGGCATGCTTGAAGTTTTCCCAGAGGCTCCTTACACTATCTTCATATTTTTAGATTCTTTTTTCTTTTTGTTTTTCCTGTTGATGTTTTTGTTTCTTTGTATTTCAAATCTTTAACTTGATTCTTGGGATCCTCTAGTCTGTTGTTGAATCTCTGTATATTATTCTTTATTTCAGTCAGTGTATGCTTAATTTCTGATTGGTCCTTTTTCATATCTTTGAGGGTCTCACTAAACTTCTCGGAGGTTTCTAGAAGATTCTTGAGTAACCTTGTAACCATGATTTTGAACTCTATATCCAGCATTTTTCTTTCATCCATTTCTTTAATTTGTGACTTGCTTCTTTGTCTCTGCATTTTGGCTGCTTCCCTGTGTTTGTTTCTATGTACTGGGTAGCTGCTAAGTCTCCTTGAGTTGATAGAGTGGACTTGTGTGCTATGTGTCCTATAGGGCCCAGTGGCTCAACCTCCCAGTCACCTGATTCTAGAAGCTTAATGAATTCAACAACAACAATAAAAAAAAAACACAATTAAAAAATATGCACACATGTAGGCACATCAATAAAATTCCTAAAAAACAAAGATAAAGAAGATGTTCTTAAGGAAGCTAGAGACAAGAGAAACATTGCATACAAAGAAGCAAAATTTAGACTTATAGCTGACTTTTAAAAAAAATTATGGAATCCAGAACATAGTAGATACTTAAAGAGTTGGGGAAATCTGTCAATCTAAAATTTATTTACAGTAAACTTGCACCACAACAAGCATTACAGAATGTTCTTCATGCTAAAAATACTGATGCTACATGGAAGCAAGCACCTTCAGAAAGGGTTGATGAGCACCTGAAAAGATAAATATATGAGTAAACACACAGAATAATATTGACTGTGTAAACAAAAACAAATAATGATAACTTAAGGAATTTGTAACTATTCTGTATACTAAAAAGCTAATATACAAAGTGTCCTCTTGGGAGTTCAACTGGGAAACCATGAATTCTATCACTTGCTATGACATGTGCTGACCACCAGGCTATGGCACGGAACATGGCAGGTGGGCAGTGGCAGCAGTGGGGCACTGAGGGAGTGAGGGAAAGAGAAGGCAGGGAGGCTGGGAGGTGGGGAACCTGATCATCCCTGATTGCCAACCAGGCCTAGGGACCCTACCTGTGCATGAATTTCATGCACTGGGCCTCTAGTATAGCTATAAAATATAATACAAAATAACACAAAAAGGAGGAGAGAGTAAACTTGCTCAGTCCCTACCCACAATAATTTTGGCTTGGGGCTTGCCTGGATCAACGGGACAACAGCAAAAACGATTCAGGCAGAAGCTTGTAATGAGCCTGTAGGTTGGGGCTTAGTCTTTCTCATTGCTTGGCAGAACCCCATGGCTCCTCTGTGAAAATTCCTGGGATAGTCTCTTGGATGGTAAGATGTTAATGAAGCAAGGCTGACCTCCCAGCTTACACTCTCTGGAACACCCAGATTTGCAAGCAGAGGCACCTTGGCATGTTCACAGAGCTTGGCCAGGCCTGAAAGAAGAACAGCTTGGCTGACCCAAAGGAAAATAATACACATCTGTTGTTTAAACCTTCACTTTTTTTTTTAGTCATTTGTTAACCAGCAACAACTGAATTATATACTGTACAAAAAAGAAGAATGCTTTCATCCTGAACCGTTAGAAAACTATCTCTGCAACAATGCTGGTTTTGAGAGGTATTTGAGGAAGTTCTCTATTGAAATTGGGATTGAAATGAATCAGAATATGTCACCCAACACTATGCCACTTTGGCACAAGGGTTTTTTGGTGTTTTTTTTTTTAGTTGAAGGTCAATTTGAGAATCAACAGAAGCAGAAAGAATTCTCTTTCCTCTCTGTTCCTGCCTAAAAGCAGGACACTTGTGTCCCTTTGTGCAGGGTCCTTCTCATCACACATGAAGAGCAGAGCAACCCCTGAGGACAGTCTGCATGAGGTGAGAGCAGGAACAACATTATTTAAATAATCCTTATCTCCCACGAGAAGCCCCAAATATTTCATGGCCATTTTCTCATAATTTACTGTCTCTTGAAGTCTCAAACCTCTTTTTTTTGTTAAAATGGTGTATAAGCTCCTGAGTCTAACTACTTCTTGGAGTCTGACTTTTTTTTTTCTGTGAACTCTCATGTGCATTAAATATTAATAAATTAGTATTCCCCTTTTCCTATTAATCTTTTGTCAGTTAAATTCACAGGCTTCCCTTAAGTTACAGAACCTAAAGAGGTAGAGGAAAAAACTTTCCCCCCTACAGTTTAATGGGTATTTTTTACTTTCTTCCTGTACAAGTCAGAATCATTTGACTTTTTATAAGAAGCTTGAGTTACTTTTAAAACCATGCATTGCTTACGGGTGGGGATACGATCTGAGAAATGCGTCGTTAGGCGATTTTGTTGTGCAAACTTCACAGAGTGCACTTCCCTGAATGGAACAGCTCACTCTACACCTGGCTCTGCAGTACAGCCTATTGCTCCTAGGCTGCAAACCTGTACAGCATGTTACTGTACAAAACACGCGATTAAATCAAGCACAAGAGAAAACAAGGCAATTGAGAGACTCAGTAAACACAAGATGTATGATGCTCTCTTACAGCAAACATTTTGTTATTAGGTGAAAGAGAACAGTCTAACAATAATAAAAATATATAGTGTAACACATGCACAAACCAGTAATAGAGTCATTTATTATCATTATCAAGGGTTATGTACTGTACATAATTTTATGTGCTGTATGTTTATATGATCAGTAGGTATGTTTACACCAACATCACCACAAATACGTGAGGAATGCATTGGCTATGTTAGGACAATTATCACATCACTAGGTGATAGGAATTTTTCAGCTCCATTTTAATCTCTTTTTTTTAAATATATTTTATTGATTTTTTACAGAGAGAAAGGGAAAGGGATAGAGAGTCAGAAACATCGATGAGATAGAAACATCGATCAGCTGCCTCCTGCACACCTCGTACTGGGGATGTGCCCGCAACCAAGGTACATGCCCTCGACCGGAATCGAACCTGGGACCTTTCAGTCCGAAGGCTGATGCTCTATCCACTGAGCCAAACCGGTCAGGGCTCCATTTTAATATTATGGGATCACCATTGGTGTTCTGTCATTGACAGAAATGTCATTGTACTGCATATGATTGTATTAGAAAAAAAAAGTTAAAAATTTAAGAAACACTGATAACTCATCAAATATGCAGTATTATATAATGTCAAGGGTATTTAATCATTATTTTTTATCCTACTAACGTCCAGTTCTCTGTCAAGGGTATTTAATGGTTACTTTTTTCTCCTTCTAAAATCCAGTTCTCAGTCATTATTTACATATATTCTGATTATAGGAAGATAGGGGAATTGATAGATGAGTTAGGTTTCTCCAAATAAAATCAGATTGACTCCATGAAACAGAAGTTGATAGACCAATTTGGCAAACAGGATGGGCTTTGACAAAGCAGCCTTATTCTCATTAAAACATACAATGATTGCAGGCTGGCTTTGAAGATTTCCCTCTTTTTAAATTTGCTTCAGTACCAAACAGAAAATAAGATAAAATGCCTCTTTGCTTTCTAGCACTGATGTCTGTGCTGTGTTTCAAATTTACAGATTTTTTTTTTTACTACAAAAATCAAAAAATCATTAAATGATGTTAGAGACAGCAGGAGATGTGTAAGAATCATAGAGCCTCTCGCTGTAGTTTATATGATTTCATTATCTAAATCAGTGGGTAATGATTTCTTATAGATCAAAGCTTATAATCATTTTCAGGGATATGAACCATGGAACAAAAGTGGAGTTTGAGGATGATGTCAGTGAAAGAGTCAGTGTTTCTTCGGAAAAGTGGAGGAATTTGCCCAAAGAGCAATTATGTAAATAAAATGTGCCTAGGGCTAGAATAATTTGACTGTCACCCACTGGCAGAAATGGCCCCAGGCTCAGGCCTGGTAAGTATTCTCTCAGGGAGGTAGATCCAGTGAGGGTAAAAAAAAGTTTATAATTTATTTTGCTCCAGATTATAGTGTGTTGGAAGGTGCATCCTTCTGTATCTAAACTTATTTGTCCAGTTGGTTCTAGAGAGATTTCATCAACAATCCCCTTTTCCTTATCTCCAATCCCCCAACTAACTCAGCCTGAGTCCACACTCAGGCTCCTCCAGTCTTAAAATAAAAAATCAAAACAACCACCATTACAAAAGCTCCCTTGCTTCACCCTCTCTTTCTCTGTCGACTATGAGAAGCCCATTTTGAAATACCATCTCCACAGGAGAAATCTTGGGATCGCATTCCATTAAAAACTGAACACTGCAACCTAAATGGCACTGACATCCTTTCATTTTGGTAAGCAAAGACATTATCTTAAAAGAATGTTGACTATGGACAGTTTGTAAAAAGGAAGAGCACACTGTTACTTCAAAAACTGTAGGAAGGGACATGCTCTCTGGCAACACTTTGCTTTCCGAAAAATTCATGAAGGTGCCATTACTGAGAACTTTCCCTGGATTTTCCTGAGTGGGGGCCCTGCCCCAAGGCCTGGGTGGGTGGCCCACCCTTTACCCAACGTGCAGAGGGAGAGAACAGAAATGCCAGTGGTGATGCCAGGCATGGGTTCAGGTGGTTTACCGCAGAACTGAGAGGCACCTGGATGGGCAGAGCCCATGAGCAATGCCACCAAGAGCTGGGAGTTCAACACACATCCTCAGTGCCCTTGCCATTTTAGTGTTTTTTAGGTAGTATTCCATGTTACCCTCACTGCCCCAAGGTAGTACTATTGGCCCTATTTTATAGATGAGGTAACTGAGGCAATAAGCAATTGAGTAACCTGCTGAGGTAACACCTCCCTAATATTGATGACGAGTGTCGCCTTCCATTTGTGCGGATGACCAGGGTCTCATAGCACTGTCCTGCCTTTGTCTGTCCTCCCAGTGGAGCGGGCCTGGCCAGAGAGGGAGATGAGCAAACTGGCCTACTGGGGTTGGAAGGCATGATCTGGTCTCCTCAGGCCCTCCTACTCATGAGGAGCCAGATTTCAATTCACCCTTCATAGTCATTCTTCAGTGTTCCATTGCTGTGCTGGACCTGGGGGAGCAGACATGAGCCCATGGGCCTGCTCTCTGGATGTTTTCAGTCTAGAAAAGGAATTGGAACTTCCAGTGATGCACAAGGGAGGCCACCAGCTCCCCCAAATGCCTAGGAGAGGCTGAGAGGGTGACCTTGGATCCTAGGTACAGGGATACAAGGTAGTTTGTCCTAGGGGGTGACCCAAATCCAAAGGTGGAAGGACACACAGCAGGAGTGGGAGTGCCCTGGATCCCTCATACGAGGTGTAGATCTGTCCAAAAGGAGGGCAGATATGGCACAGGTTCCCTCGTCTTCCCACAACCGGTCTCTCCAGAGACAGACGTGACTGCTCCAGAGAGCTCGCTAATTAAGATCAACAGGAAGAAAGTGAAGAGGGAAAACCACTAATTAGGGAGTCTCTTTCAAGAAATTGTAATGTCTTGATTTCTGAGTGCAGGGAACAAAGTAA
Organism: Murina feae; assembly: GCA_004026665.1. Lineage (NCBI taxonomy): Eukaryota > Metazoa > Chordata > Mammalia > Chiroptera > Vespertilionidae > Murina > Murina feae. The sequence continues at coordinate 45,508 of PVJC01000902.1, read as the reverse complement.
ACTAATCCTTTCCTGTCTCCCCATGGAGTTCCATGAGCCAGTTAGTGACGGATGAGAGTCGCTGGTGATTGGGCCTTGATTTACGCGCACATAACACATTGGGAAGGATCCAGACACACTTTCTGCACCTCAGTAGTTTATACACATCCCCTTGATGGCGGTGGCAGTGTTTGCTCTGGCTAGTGCCATGATGTTTTGTACCCATGGGTTGCTAGGTTGCTCTGGTGTGGTGTGGTGTAGTCTGTGTGTGTGTGTGTGTGTGTGTGTGTGTGTGTGTGTGACTATACAGTGTGCATGTGAATGTGTATGAATGTGTGTGTGTGTGTTGTGCATATGAGTATGCATGAATGTGTGTGTTGTGCATAAGTGCATGTGTGTCCTTATTCCCCCATCACTGCAGAAATATTTTTTAAATGTACACATTGGACATGACTGAGATCAGACTTGAAACTACCCATAAAAAGAGAATGGAGACCAAGGTACACTTATGGCTATTTTAGCTAAAAGGATGAATGTCACTTTTTAGGGCAGAAGACTACTGTTTAGTGGCCAAGGACACAAATTCTGGAATGAGATTCCTTGCTCTTGAACCTGCCACATGAGAGAAGCTTCTAAATCACCAGGCCTCAGTTTCCACATCTGTGACATGTTATGCTAGGAGCTCATTGTGCACATGGCCTTTGAGCACTGTTAGTGTTGAGGTTGTCCTCTCTCTCTTTTTAAAGACTATTGTTTATTGATTTTTAAAGAGGGAGGAAAGGAGAGAAAGAAAGAGAGAAACATCAATGTGAGAGCAAAACATGTATTGGCTGCCTCTTGCACACTCCCTACAGGGGACCAAGCCTGCAACCCAGGCATGTGCCCTGACTGGGAATTGAACCAGCAACCTTTCAGTGCATGGGACAATGCCCAGCCAACCGAGCCAGACCAGCCAAGGTGGCGGTCCCCTCTCCTTTAAGAAGAGCATGAAAAGGAACAACTGAGTCAGATGCTTAGAATAGAAGTCCCTTATGGAAGGGACAGAGGAGTCAGAGCTGGTATGGATGAAAAAGAGGTCAGCAAAGAGAACTGGCATCCTTGTCTCCATCACTCCTCAACTGAACAGGGTTTGAGTAGCTTCTTTGATCACCAGCAAGCAGAACACCTTTTCCTGTGGCAGTACTGTATGTATGGATGGGCAATGGGCCATTGACACCCCCAGCAAGTCACAGTTTGTGCTGGTTACGATTAGTTTCCCCTTAACCCTGTTTCTTTCCACCCATATAGTTTATCTGGATTTGGGGTTCACATATTTAGCCTAACTTTCTCAGGTGATTCTCAACATTCAAGAGCAACTGGTTACTTTTTTTGTGGAAATTGTGCTTCTTTTTCATTCTTTTTTCTTTTTCTTTTGGAGAACCTGGGCCTTTGTGCTATATTATTCTTGTCTCCCCAAATTCCTTGGACAGTAATGCAGAAATATGCTTTGGAAGAATCACTTTACTCTGCCTTGAAATCAAACCATTTTGGGGGTGGGAGGGGGCTGTTTAATCTGCTTAATAGAGCACAGGACACACTGTCCTATTGAGGCTGAGTGAGGTCGGGTGGCACACTGGAATGCAATTAACTGAGCTGGAAGGTGGCCAGGGCATGCTTTCCCTTCATGGAGAAAGCTTTGTGCAACCTTTCTAGCCACATCAGTCAGGCCTTGCACATCTCAGTGGATCTGGGACCCTCAACAGCCACCTCTTCAAGTGTCACTGGCTCAGAACTGAAAGAAAGGAAGAGGGGAGAGACCCACTGTGCTGTGCACAGGCATCTTGTAGTGAGTGCCACCCCTCCAGGAGCTGGCGGCTTCTAGCCACCCTGTTGGAAGGAGATGGGCTCTAGTAGCACTCAGACACTTGCCACATCATTGTGTTGTGCTGCCTGTTTTTTTGTACCTCCATGCCTGTGTGAGGCTATGTGCATGGTTGTGGTGACCCTGTAAATTAGAGGGTATCAAAATGAAATTACCTTAACACATCTTGGAGAGCTAATATCCAGTAGCAGTGTATTACAGAACATAGAATTCAGAGTATGTTTCTGGATCTCAGCTTCCCAAAGCTTATTTTCAGATTTGGTTGCTAAATCTAAATGTAAGACATTTCCACCCCACCATTCTTCATGCACCAAACATAAGGTCTAAAACTTCGGGGAAAAGACGATGGAAACATAAATATGGGTGGTGCTATGATGTTTATGTCACCTTTAAAAGTATCTGCTGTATTGGATCCTTAAGCTACAGCTACATCCCAATGAAGCTGTGAGTCAGAGATCATACACCCATGTGTTCATGGAAGCATGCACACATTCATGTCACACATGCTCATGCAATATATGCACATACTCACTGTGCACACATACATGTATATGTATGCACGGACAGTATGTTCCTTGCTATGAAACAGACCCAGGCTATTCATGCCCTGTTATTCTAGTTGGCTGGAATGGCAAGCCCACCATCCAACCACTGTTTCATGCTTGAAATCACCTTCTGTGCTGATTTCACCACAGATAATAGGTCAGTTGTCACCATCCCTTCGGCCTTGTCACTCATGCCTGAGGAATGGGAAGGCTAGGCTATCATGAGCCAAGTAGATGCAGGGTGACCTCACCTCCAGGACAGAAAAGTGAGTCCCTTGGTTCCACTCAGCTTGCATGATGAATTGGCCACCATCCTGCACTCAAACCAGCAAGACCCAGGTTCATCTCTGCCTCTTCACTTGATGCCTGAGGCAAATTTCCTTGTGGTTCATCCACTTAAGGTTGAAGTTGTTTCCTTGCTGCCAAAACAAATGTAGGAGATAGCTCTTTACGCAGGGTCATTCATTCTAACAGGCCATGCGCATTATTTAAAACTCAACATTTCCACCAACTATGTAAGAGCTCCCTAGCAATGTTCTAATCAGGAAAGACTCATACCCTGAACCCTCGGCTTTTTCAAATGGAGCTGCTTCCCACTTTGGGTTGGCCAGATGTGCTCACATGGTGGGTCTGTGTTACCTGCACAGGTGAGTGGAGGCAGACTCTGTGTCTTCAGGAGGTTGCCCTGCTCCCAATGACAGGGTCATAGACTGTCCTATATGCCTGCCTCCACCAGGCACCTGCTGTGCCTGGCTTCTGGTTAAGCCACTGTGACTCTTCTCACACAGGGAGTGAGCGTCCTGCTGTCAAGAGTCAGCTTTGAGTTGGAGTTTGGGGGAAAGAAAAGTTCTTCTCCTGGGGAGGCTGGAAGGCTGAGAAGGGCCTGACTGCCCCCTGCAACGCACTTGTCTTGTAGGGCTACTGAAGACTCACACCTACTGTCTGCAGTCCTTCTGCGCCTGCCCTGACATCTAGTCAGGCTTCTGCCCATTGTGGGTGATGGAAGGATGGGGCCTGGGAAGAGAGTTAGGACACTGGCCTGGCATCCCTAGGTTGATGGCCTTGTCTTATTTGGGAGTCTATTGCCCAGAGGGTGCTATTCAGCCCTGGAAGTCCTGGGAGTGGATTGTGAGGGCAGGGTGATTTAGGGGCACTGTCAGGTAAGCAGCGTTAGAAATGAGCAGGTAGGTAGAGTGTCCTAACTTAGAAGTAAAACACCTTCAATTGAACACCAAACCATGCTTTGAAGGAATTCTTTAACCCCTCAGATTGTTAGCCAGCACATAAGAATGCACTCCTTACAGTGTACTCATGATGGAAGCTGGCACCCCTAGAGACGGAGATTTCTGAGATAAGAGTTTGGACTATCTACTTGGGGAGAGGTGGTATTGTTTTTTAAGGTGACCATATTTAAAGCGGTACACCATTGACGGGGGGGGGGG
>PVJC01000902.1:0-41581 GCA_004026665.1 Murina feae | reverse complement strand
ATAAACACTTATTTTCTCTCAGTTCTGGAGGCTGGAAGTCCAAGGTCAAGGTGTCAGCAGGGTTGATTTCTTCTGAGGGCCCTGTCCTAGGCTTGCGAATGGCTGTCTTCTCCCTGTGTCCACATATGGTCTTCCCTCTGTGCCTGTCTGTGTCCTAATCTCCTCTCTTCTAAGGACTAGAACCCAGTATGATCTCATTTAATATAGTCAGCTCTTTAAAGACCCTGTCTTCAAGTACAGTCACATTTTAAGGTACTAGGGGGTTAGACTTCAACATAGGCATTGGGGAACACAAGGTAGCCAATAATGAGTTTCACACACACTTGTGACTATGAGATCATATCTCCCTGAGAAGGTGAAAGGCCAGAGGACTGAGTCTGGGAACTCATGAATATGCCAGAAGTGTCTGTATGAATTTATAAAATTGATTTTGTTGCAATCATAATTGTTGTAATATTTGACCAGTATCTGATGTGATTGCCTTGATTTTCCCAAGTTAACTTTTTAAATGCTAAGGTCACAATAATTTAATCCTCCCAGGGTGTCCTTTTCTGACCCCTTTTTGCATTATTTTTTCACGTTTAATTCTAAGAACAAAAGTTCAATGAAACATTTCTGGTGTTGATTGAAGAGAGAGGCCCGTTGGCATGCTTCTGATCCCCTGGAGCTTCTCATCCCCCATCACTTCACTTCGTTCAGCAGAGCCCACATCTGAATCCAGGGGAGCATTTGCACTCTGATTTTCTCTCTGCTGCTTATGTTAACTTCTCTTTGCTGCTTCGTTGTAAGCGCCACCGCACTAACTCATAAAATTAATTCTCTTTTCGTGGGATTGTCAGAAATGAGGATTGTTCTGACCCCTGGTTGAACTCATCAGCTGAAATGAAGTTGTTCAGTGAGCTGGAGAAGACAAAGCTTGGTTCCAAGAGATTAATCAGCTCCATCAGCCCTGGGAAGAGGCCCGCACACGCCCGTCACACTGACCCTGAGCAGCTTCAGTCCCGCGCAAATGAAAGCCATCACTCCTGGCCAGGAAGATACTAAATTATAGGCTTTTAAATTTAATTTTCAGTTTACTTGTGTTTTCGATTAGTGTGCCATGTCTCATAAAGATGGTAGTACCTTTAAGTAGTAAACACCTCCATCTCGTCACTCGAGCAACCCTGTAATCAAAGGCAAATTTCAACCAAGATCTCTTAGCAAATGAAACATGGTGGTTTTTTTCCCCCCTCCATGACACCTTAAGCAACAATAGCAAATGATTTTCTTCATACCAAAATCAATAGCAAGCTTGGAAATAAAAAGTCGCCCTGAGCCTGGGGCCACAGGATTTCCTGACAGGCTCCTAAAACTATCTTCTGGTCGCTGGGAGGTTTGACCATTCACTTTCCGATCACGACTGAGTCGTGGGGTGTCTCCTGAATGAGGAAAACTCAAAGGCAGTATGACTGATAGCTGGGCAGCACTCCCCACCTCATCTTCAGACTTCAGTTGCACACACACGGCGGGAAGTTTCTTCTGTCCTTCAGAGTGAAAATGAGAATGGCCACTTCTTGGGCTGACACGCCCCCTCTGTGCCTCACCTTTGAGGCTTAGGTTCACACTCAACCAGCACTGACTGCTCTGCCAAGAAAGGCTTTGGGGAAACTTACATTATTATCCAGACTTGGGGTGGGCCACACAGAGATCCCCAAATCCACTCACCTTTGCTTGATTACTCCTCGCCTGCTGAATCCTCCCTCATGCTAGATAGCCTCTCCCTTAGGCCCCTGATTCGGGTGACTTCCTTTGCTTCCTCTGACATTTTCCTGACTCTCCTTGCTCCTAGTAGAAGCCACTCCTGACCCCAACCACATGGCACTTTGTGAGAGTTTACCACCTTCCCCTTAAACACACAGCCATATTGGTTAGTCAACAGTTCTACTTAGCTTTAGCTTAGATTTCCTTGCCTCTCTGTCCCCACCTCCAATGCCACTGCTCCTGGGGGCCTTTGTTCTTTCCCGTTAGGCATGCTTCCAAAGCTTGACTTGTTGTTTTGAAAAAATGAATACAAGTGTTTTGTTTCTCTGTAAGTTACCATCCTGATAAAATATCAGCATCAAAAGGAATTCTGCAGAGTGGGGCACTCTGGCCAGGAAATGTGAAGCAGGGGTCTCCAGGTGTGGGGTCTGACACCCCAGCCATGCTCCTCTCTCTCTGATGACGAAAAGCATAACGTTGCCAAACTGCAACAGACAGGATCCAATATGCAGTTTTCTTACTCAAATGCTGGGCTCATCTTTGGTCTGAGACATCAGACTGGCCACGCTGACCCTTCCCAGCAGGTGTTCTTCAGATGTCACCCCACTCAACCTGCAGCCTTGCTGGCCATAGTTGGCCCATGGGGAAGAAGGTGTCACTGTTTGCTCTGTTCAAACTGGGTGTCAGCCTGCTCTCATCTGCCTGCAAGTGTGACAGGATTCTTTTACAATCAGTTCTGATGTGCGCTGCATCTCCATACACGTTCTTCACTCATATTTAAAGTCAGATATACGAAGGGAAAGTTCACTAGCTGGCAAGTTCTGTTTTGTGGACATCATTTCTGTGATGCTCATTAGCCGAATGTGTTCTTTGGTATTGGAAATTTATCACTGATTAAATTGATAGTAAATTATAGACAAATAGTGCTTTCTTTTTATCCAAAGCAAAAATGTTTAATTTTAAAAAAGGAAGAATGACCTGTATTAAGTAAACAAATAATACTACTTCTTTGTGTTCACATAGTGCTTTACCTCTCACAAACACGATTCCTTTCCCATATTTTGCTTTTCCATTTATTAGTACAAAGACATGCTGGAAGCAACTTGGCCATGTACTGTTTTATTGGAGTACAAAGCCCCTTAGAAGTCTTAAATTTAATGGGTGCAACATATAATTTTATGAAAAACATTAAGCATATATCATACTACAAATTGGTTCTCACTCTTGGCAGGAACCTGGACCCAGAGCACAGAGTCATCAAATGAATTGACTGACCAGATGGAGGACACTTCCAAAAAAGCTTCCACATAAAATGCTGTAGGCATTTGTCATCTAGACCGGCCTTGTGTGGGGCTGTACGGTCCTGGGGATCCTTGGCCAGCAGGCCACAAGGTGAGAAGGAAGCCAGGGGTGGCCCATGTCCACTGGCTTCTCAGTAACAGGTGCCCAGCCCGCCTGCCTCTGCTAACTGGGCTGATGCTCAGCATACCTAGTTTCTGCTTCCTTTCCGGAGTGTGTGGGGAGAGCCGTAGGAAGTTCTTTTCTCTTCTTTTGCTTATTTCCTTCCCTACTCCCCTCCCTGTTACCTTTCCTTTCTTCATTCCTACCTCTAAAGAAAATAGAGTCAGGAAGGCTGCATTGAAAGTATAGTACAGCCATGGACACATATAATAGTGCGGTGAAGGCCTGGGGTAGGGCAGGAGCTGGGCAGAGTAAAGAGGGGGAAATGAGAGTCATCTGTGATACCCTCAACAATAAAAATAAGTTTAAAAAAGAGAAAGTACAGCAACCAATGATAACTTTCCCCAATCAATGGACCAGAATGCTGATTTCAGGCCGGATGGTCCCTGGGACATCAGTCCTTGGAAGCCACCAACACTGTCCATTGTGGTAGGACCTATCCGTCGGCCACTCTTATTTGTGTTCTGAGTTACTTTCTAGTAGCTGTGACTATAGTTCTTTTACAACAGCTAATATATTCTCGGCCCTAATTTAACTTTGAATAATATGTACTAAACTGCATAGTTCATCATGCAAACCTCTTTAAGTTCCCTATGTCAGTGCTGTTTCACAACTGACTATTTAAACTTCTATGATTATATTTTTATTAATTGTTTATTAGTTGAATCCTTAAGAAGAATAGTAAGCTCTAACCAGTTTGGCTCAGTGGATAGAGCATCAGCCTGCAGACTGAAGGGTCCCAGGTTCGATTGCAGTCAAGGGCATGTACCTTGGTTGTGGGCACATCCCCAGTAGGAGCTGTGCAGGAAGCAGCTGATTGATGTTTCTCTCTCATCAATGTTTCTAACTCTCTATCCCTCTCTCTTCTTCTCTGTAAAAAATCAATAAAATATTTTTTTAAAAAAAATAGTAATAAAAATATTCAATTTATTGTATGGTACTTATAGGTATTAATTATTGTTTTGAAGCTTTTTTATCATTAGATGAAATGTGACCTGTGCTCCCTGCAGCTATTTGGGCATTTGAACAAAGGCTCCTGCGGAGCCCTGCGCAGCTGCCTCTCACCCTGGGCGCCGGCTGCCTGCCTGTCCCCACTGTTGAGTGGTTTCAATGTCCCTACTGTAGCCTGCTGAGAGGCAAGACCACTTCTGTCTTGGAGTGCAGCCTCACTACCTTGCTGCATGCTTTGTTTAAGAGGAAACTGAATTGTCAGAGTGAAGAGTATGGTGCTTTTTGTTCTGGCAACACTGCTTTTTCACACAAATAATATATTGGTTCATCTCCTACTTCTGCCACTTTCCAGGTATGCCAGCTATCTAGCGCACTTCTTGTTTGAAAATGAATCCCGTGTGTCCATTGATACTCAGTCATCATGCTTGTCATGCTGAATGTTTGACCCCCTCTCTGCTTACCAGGAGCTCCTGTGTCATCATAGACCCATCCTCAGATCCCATGTCAAGTTGAAATTCCACAATTAGAAATGAATTTTTCTTCTTGGGTGTTGAATAAAGTGTTTGCTGTATACTTAGGTGCTTAGATGGAAAGGTGTATTATGCCGAGGAGAAAGATGAGTCTGTGCTTAAGCAAATTCAAAGACTCTGAAGCCAGTGAGGCTTTCAAGAAGTAAATTTGCAATTTCACTGTGAAGGCAAAATTTCTTCAGAGTCTTGATTTACACTAAACACAGATTGCGAGTCAAATGGAAACAGAATGGAGGCGCATCTCCAAGAGTAGCACATGCATGAATGAGTGCACAAAACCCAAACGTGACTCAAAGGGCATCTTTGTTAACAAAGGCTGGGCTGGCTTTTCTGAAAAATACTAAGATAGCACGTCTCCATGTCATTTTCATACTGGGGGCCATTGTTTTTAAATTATAGTTGTCAGCTTTGTAGTCCCACTTGCATTGCAAATGTAAAATATTAATTAAATATTAAGTGTGTGTTTGAAAGTGACACTGCTCATGCTTGTAAGGGTCATGGGTTCTAAACAAAGACACTTTTAGGGTACATGCATGTTTGTAACACATTCTTATTTCTCTTTCATTCAGATAAGGATATCTTAGAATAAACAAACTCAGGGCAGGTTAATCGTCTCTCTTATTATTTGTGGGGAGCTAGTCAATAGCTCCCTTTAGGTAACTGGATAAGAGAACTAATTTTTGAAATAGTTAATCTTAATTTCTTTCCCCTCTCTTTTATTTCAGAACAGGTTCGATTATTAACTAAAAAGAAGAGTGAAAGATTGAAGCTATGAACTTAATCTACAGCTTTAATATACATTGTGATACAGGTTGGTTAAAATCAGAATACCAAACGGCAAGGTACTGGGGCAGATTTTAATCAAGAGCATTCAAAATCCTTTCATGGGCAGACAGTTTGGGAATATAAGCTGTGCTGAAATAGTAATAAAGGTGCATATGTGAAAACTTTATGAACTTGTTTTAAAGATGTAAACAAGCAACAGCTTATCAGAACACTAAACTAGTTCTACACTTCGCCTTCAAGAAATAAAAGTGGCCGAGTCAAGGAGAAGCATGACTGCCTATAGCTGCTACCATTCAGGCCAGTACCCGTGAAAGAAAGCCAGGGTCATAAGTACACATTTTGGCATAGGTGTCATTGGTTCTTAACCATAGGAGCTGTGCTGTAGGGTGATTTGGGGAGCTCTGCATGCCTTGGCTTTGGGGGCAGTCCCACCGCATCCTAATGAGGGCCCTTTGTAGGCTGAGATCTGAAGCCCTTGACTCTAACCTTGGACCTGGGCTGGAGATGCTGCAGGAACATTCCAAGTAGCAGAAATACCTCAGTGCCATGGCCCTTGGCTGGCTGCTGGTATTCTCAGGTGACTGTTGGAACCAACCCTTCCACACAGAGTTAGCAGGCCTGAGCAAAGGGGCCTAGTTTCCAGTGAGCAGACCTGCTCCTCTGCTCAACTGTCTGCTGAGGCAGAGTCCAGACCCCGATGCTTCCTGCCTGCGCACAGGGGTGTTTGCCAGAACAGTATCTACACAGGCGGCCTGGGGGAAGCCGCCCATGCCCATCAAGAGGTCCAAAACACTCTGGCACTCACCCAGTTCATCTGATATGAGCTGGGTAAGGTGTTAGGTTCACCTAAGGACTCAAGTCTTATACTAGCTCATCAGTTTCTGTTCATTCCCACTCTATCATAGATTATACGAAGTTTCATGCACTTCTATTATCAGTGTTTAAAAAAACATTCCAAATACATTAGTGAAAGCAGATTTTCCCAATAAGCTGTTGATTTGTCTTATTAATCATTTCTCTGAAATTTCTTGGATTTGGATCCACTCCATATACACGATACACATATACATACACAAAATAGGCACACACACACCACACTATACATATATGCAAATGAATTTTAAAAATCCAAAGTACATATGCTCCTGTTTGTTGGTTTGATGGCCTTCGATAGTTGCTATTTGTTCTACTCCATTCCTTTCTACTTGTTCTATTACATCAAAAAAGCTACCCCCATGCCCCACTTGATTTCTGAGACGCCCTATCTAGGGTGGAGGGTGCTGATGGCCTGTGGACACTGTGCCCTCTGGAGACACCTCCTGTCACCTGTCACCCATCACTTCATCACCCAGTCTTCCAAACCCCCTACTGGCCTAGTCTCTCGTGCTGGACTGGTTACCTTCTGGCTTGGTTTATAGAGGCCAAGCAGGTCTTCACACATCAACATACAAAGAAGGCATAGGCATACTTTCAAAACAACAGCTGCAACAACAGCCTCCTCTTCTGAATCTGGACTCTGAAAGTTTTGCACAAAAAGATCACTTTTTGTGCAAATTGTCATGCATTTTCAAAGGTATTGTTGTTTTCATTAAACATTTTTGTTCTTTCTTATTTTTAAAAAGGGAAATGAATAGCCTCCGTAGTGAGGAAGGGAGTAGATTACTAGACATGTCTCCCTGACCTGGTAAGGCCCCCCCCCCCCAATTCTTTACCCTCTGACTGACAGTCAGGCTGTGCACCTGAAATGCAGGCCCAGTTGTTTAGGAGGTTTGTTCCTCTGGGTGGACACACATAACCTGGCTGAAAGGAATACAGGATATGGCAATAACAGTGGCCTTCAAACTTGTAGTTCCATGGCCTGGAATTTGCAAGAGGTCTCAAGTCAGGGGCCTGCAGGGAGCCACTTCCTGGGGTTGTCACAGCAAACATCTAGAAACAAATAAGCAGAGGAGGAAACAGTCTGCCATTGTCATGCATTCATAGATTTACTGTGGCATTATTATTATTATTATTATTATTATTATTATAGGAAAGGCCTTTCTGAGGTTTTTAAATTTCAGAGCCCTAAACACTGGCTGCTCAGTCAGTGTCTCTGGGAAGTGGCCTTTTAATCGCTCCATTTGATATTGGATACGTGGTCGTCAAATGTTTACATTAAAAAGTATACAGTAAGCCCTTACTTTAGCAGCAAATTACCAAGCGGGCATTGTGAGAACGGACTCAATCTGAATATTGATGATCTCATTTCCAAGTCTCTCCCGGGCTGGGGGCTGAGGTGTTGATCATTGCTTCTTACTGATAAGCAAAATATTTCCAGAGCGTGAAGAGCGCCTCGGTGTGTGAAGAGGATAACCATAATCTGCATCCACAAGCTAACTTGCCCGCACCCTGGCCGATCAGCCCCAAGATGCTGAACTCCCCATTAGAGCCGCCCTACGAAAGGTCCCTCATTTGAATAAGGCCTCTTCTGCATGTGAAAAGCGCCCCTGAAAACAGACAGCCCTCTCATTAGGGTGGCATTTGGAAGCAGGGGCTTTCAGCGTTCACTTTTTGTGATGCTAAATTGTCGCACATTTTCAAAGGTATTGTCATTTTCATTAAACATTTTTGTTCTTCCTTATTTTTAAAAAGGGAAATGAATAGCCTGCCCTCCATAGTGAGGAAGAGAATGGATTAATATGACCATCGAGGTGATGGAAAATTTGAGTCGCACTGTCGGATGAAATGTAGAAGTATGTTTAAATATAGGATTAGAGCTGTAACATAGGAAGCAGTCAAGAGATCAAAAGGCTCAAAAAATCATGTTGAAAGGAAGTAAAAAGCTACGGGGGAATTTTTAGCTGAATGATTAACAGTGTTTCCAATGCATTACATTCAATCTGACTTTAAAATAAAAGTTACGGGGTGACAGTGCAACTGCGGGTGGATCCCGGGGCTGATGGACATCCATCTGAATGGTTTCTGACATCTATATTGTCTTCTCCCTGGTCAATAACAACAGCAGACAGACTGAGTCTCCCGCTTGGAAAGCCAGGGTTGATGTTTTAGAAGGTGGTTCAGCAACAGAATTAAGCAGGAGCAGGATGCCCAGGGACACCTGGGGAGAGCACTGCTGAGACCTGCTGGCAGGTGCACCCATCTTGGGAACCCAGCCCTGCCCTTCACTTTCTGGCGTTTAGTAAATAAGATCCCTTTCACATTCCCACATGCATGTGGATGTGTTTATGCCTGGAAATTTCCATGTGACAATAGAGGTACTAACAGATAAAGTGATTCCAAGTAAGTCAGCCATCCATCCAGGATTAAAGGCTCATTTTTATTCTAATGTGTCAAACTTCATATTTTACTTGTTCACTCATAGATGGTTTCTCTCTCTTTGTCTCTTTTATATTTATCAATAGAGGCCTGGTACACAAAATTCATGCATGGGGAGGAGAGTGCTGGGGAGAAAAGGGTCCCTCGGCCCAGCCTGTGCCCTCTCACAATCCAGGATCCCTTGCCAGCCATGATCCTGGCTTTTGGCTGAGCAGTACTCCCCCTGTGGGAGCATACTGACCACCAGGGGGAAGCTCCTGTGTTGAGCATCTGCCCCCTGGTGGTCAGTGCACATCATAGCAACTGGTCATTCTGCCATCAGGCCAAATGCTCTCTGACATCCCCCGCGGGTTCCCGGATTGAGAAAAGGCGCAGACCAGGCTTAGGGACCCCACTGGTGCATGACAGGGAGGGACAAAAAAGGTTGGCCAGCTGGGGAAAACCACAGGAGGGCTCCAGGGTGTCTTCCTCAGTCCTGATCGGCTGGACCACAGCAGCAAGCTAACCTACCAGTTGGAGCGTCTTCCCCCTAGTGGTCAGTGCATATTATAGCAAGCAATTGAGTGGCCTTAGCACATCATTAGCATATTATGCTTTGATTAGTTGAACAGCCAACCAGACAACTGGACACTTAGCATATTAGGCTTTTATTATATAGAATAATATTTATGAAAGTAAAAATTTTAATTGAATGTTTAATATCAAGAAAGACCATTTATCACTTTTAAATCTTATTTTTATAACTATTTTATGTATATAAATTTTTAAGAATCACCTTCTATATAAAAAAACATACTACAAATCACTATAGACATTGTATACATTTTAACTCTGTGCAGCTGTGCAGATTATTATTATTTTAAAATATATATTTTTTTATTTCAAAGGGGAAGGGAGAGGAAGAGAGATAGAAGTATCAATAACGAGAGAAAATCATTGATTAGCTGCCTCCTGCACACCCTACACTGGGGATTGAGCCCATGACCCGGCGTGATTCATAAATCACTATGACCTTCTGATTCATAGGTCAACACTCAACCACTGAGCCATGCTGGCCAGGCTTATGCAGATTATTTTTACAGAATCTATGTCACTATACCCCACTCCCATTTAATGAATTTAAATATTTATAAGTCTATACCTCTATTTCCATTTTAAGGGTTTTAAAGGATATTTTGAATAATGTAAAATATGAAATTGTCAGTCAATTCAGAAAATATTACAACACCAACAACAAGAAGCCATTTCTATCACAGGGAAAGGATAGAAGGAAGCTACAGAAGGTACCATTCACCTGTGTGCCTCTCATGACCACAGCTACTATGTGGAGATACTTATCGACCATAGCCTCCACGGCACCAGGAGAGTTGGTGCACAACTCACACTTCTGAGCAAACAGACCTCGATTCACACCTTGGCTTCTTTATTCCCCAGTTGTACCATATTGTGGAATGTCTCACTCTGAGCCTCGAGTTCTTCATCCGCTTCATTGAGAGGAAGTATGTGATGAGTGTGGCTGGGACATGGTCACTCAATTGCTGTGAACACTCATAACTATATTTTTCTCTGATGTGCATCCCTAATGGAGGCTGGCACAGAGTATATTCCTAAAACCATGGGTCTTACATGAAGTTTTCTGAAGTCTTCAGAGAGGATATTTTTAATATATTTTGAATTGTTCTGAGGGAGGTAGATTCACTAAAAACTATTTTTAAAATTTTGGTCACTTTATTGTATTTAAATAATCTAATGATTAGACTAGTAGATATGTGGACTTGGGGAACCTATGGACAAAGCCCAAGAGGATGGTGGTGAGGAAGAAGGTAAGAAGAAGAGGCAGGAATGTAGCTGGGCTACCTGCTGGGCTGTGTTGCATTTTCACCTGGACAGGATGAGAACAGGTGGCTTCCAGTACCTCAGGGCAGTGGCCTGAAGTCAGTCTGGAAGACCATGTACATGCTGTGCTTCACATGTGAAATCATTGTGTACCAGTATTGCTGCCAGAGGAAGTGGTTTGACTGGAAACAATTCCCTGGGTGATGCAGCCTCTGAAAGAAACCAAGGGGTGGGTTATGCAGAATATCCTCTCTCCTATTCCCCAGAAACTCCTGTTCAATTCCAAATGCCCACTTTTTCTATAATTAGCTTTCACGCCTAATTCTTGCCAAAGTGACAGAATCAATCCTAAAATGTTGGTTTCTGTCTTGTCACTTCTCGGGGATGAATCGAATTACCTAATATCTGCAGAGCCCAGAATAACCTAGCTCATTACCACTAGACTGTGGAGGTCAGCAGACAACCTCCCAGAAACATTTTTAAAATACTTTTTTTAAAGATGACTTTATAATAATATATGTTAATTTTTTGTTTATAAAGATAAGAATTCATAACAGAGTCTCCACAGAAGGTTAGATCCTAGTCACATGGTCCTAAACGTGCAGTGCTCTGACCTACCTTGCTGCTTTACTTTCCTGAAGAACTGTGGGTGCGCCTCCAGGAACTCATTACACCAGGTGCATGGTTATGCTGGTTATGGTTCTGTTGCCTCTTTATTTCTTGGCTGATGATCTACCTTAACGTGGAAAGGTAGGTGTGATCAAATGTACAATTTTCAGCCCTCAATGCTGTATCCTGTAGCCCTAAATACTCATCTTCCAGAAAGTTCATGCTACATGAAGTTTATTGTCTTCTCTTAAATCTTTGCTGTACAATGTGACTATTACATGTCCTATCTGGCCATCATTATTGTGGGCAATGACCATGCACAGGGGGGTCCTTCTGTTTCCTGGGATCCCAGGGCTGTTTCATTAAGATTCCCTGTTGAAAACTTTGCAATTCTTTCCTGTGGTTTTCCAAACAAAGCACAGACTGCTTGACCACATAGGTGACAGCAGAGATTCAAGCTGTGGAGTAACTTTAGGCAGGATCCTGACCATCCTGGGTCTCAGTTTTATCTTCTAGAAATCAGAAGTTAGACAGTTAGGTTTTTAGTTTCCTCCCTGCTCAGATCTCAGGATTTTGATTGTGAATCAATTAATACCACATCAATATTATTGTTGCTGTGTTAGAAAGCTATCCTCTTATGAAAATGATTTTGAAGAAACACTACTGCCCTAACCGGTTTGGCTCAGTGGATGAAGCGTCAGCCTGCGGACTCAAGGGTCCCAGGTTCTATTCTAGTCAGGGGCATGTGCCTTGGTTGTGGGCACATCCCCAGCAGGGGGTGTGCAGGAGGCAGCTGATAGATGTTTCTGACTCTCTATCCCTCTCTCTTCCTCTCTGTGAAAAATCAATAAAATATATATATATATATTTAAAGAAACACTACTAATAATAATACACAGACTGGTAGCATTTTGTTTCTCGGGTATTCTCTCCAGTGTGCACATTCACACAGTAGTTGTCAGCTGTGTGCATCACAGGGGCAGATGAGAAAGAATGTTTATTGAACGCTTACCAAATCCAGGCCCATGTTACCCAGAGGTGGACACCCTCTCGTTACAGGTACAGAGGGTTAAGTGGAGTGGCCAGATGGTCTGATGTGGCAAGCATTGTCTTGGCTGCTACCTCCACTGTGCAATGACAAGTGACATGGGAGACACTGAAGAAGCACTCTTGAAGGGATGACAGCCTGGTTGACCCTTTCATGCTGCCAGATGGCCTTCAGTGTATCCATGTTGGGTCCTGCTTGCCACAAGCCCTTGACCATCATTCCAACTTTTCTCCTCCATCAGACCCCCTACCCATCTCCTCTTCTCTTCCTTAGGGATAGTGGGCCTCCTGCTTCGCCAAGAAAACAAAGGACAGTGAGGAAGCATCAGTTCCTGCTCTCCAGCTGCGCTCTGGCCTGCATCTTATCACAGGCATATTCCTCCTGTAACTGAACCCCTCTCCTCTTGCTTCTCAGTCATTGTCTGTCAGTCAACATTTATCTCTTGTTTATCTCCTACTTCCCCTCCTCTCCGACCTTCACCTCACACCCTGTAACACAGCTGAGTTTACTCTACTTTCAAAGACCTTTCCTGAACTACACATTTTTTCCAAAAAATCTCTATGTCCACTTCCTTTAACAGGCATTCCTGGTCAAGCCATAATCTTTACTCTTTCACAATGGCCTTCGTCTGTTCTCTGCTCAGCCCACTCGCTTCCTTCTAGAATTTTTATTATTTACTAAGTTATTCCTACGGGCTGCCCTCTGGGTTGCCAAAACCCTGAACATGACTTCCTTCTGCCTCTGGACTATTTGTCATTGATACATTTGACTAGCAACTACCCGGCATCTGGTATGTGACAGGCACTTTTCTAGGCAGAGGAGATACATCAGAGAAAAAAAATAGATGACATTTACTTTTCATCATATTTTTTTAATAGAGGAGGAAGGAGCTAATAAACAATGACTATGGTAGATAAGTAAATTATATGCAGCATCGTAGAAGGTTATCAAGGCTATCTAAGGAGAGATAAGACAAGGGAACTAAGAGGGCGGTTGGTGCAGTTAGATCTCCCAGTAAAATGGCTCTTGTGCAGGATATGGAGGTAAAAAAGTGAACCAGGTAGACACCCTGGAAAAAGCCAGTCCAAGGTTCTCAGAGGACCATGCCTGGCAACTGGGATCACATGTGACCAGTGTGGCATGCTGGGAGCAGGCTCAAGTGGCAGAGCAGGGATGATTAGGACAGAGAGTGACGGGACACTGGCTGTGCAGGGCCTCCTGGTCACCACCACCCCTGCTTTCTGCCTCTATTTTACCACAGCATGTACAGTCAGTCATTAATTTCTATAGATATTTCTCTTCATTGAATCTCTTAAATCTCTTTTTCTCTATTTCCATCTCTATGAACCTAGCCACTCACTTCCTTAAAGTTAAAATTGAAAAAAAAGTTTTAATGTCCGTCAATATGTCTCTCACATTCCAGCCTGAACAATCTCTCCAACACGTGATTCTAAATATAGAGCCTCCACAGCTATTTCATGCTCCTGTAAATACTGATTGAAGGCATCCCTTGGAAAACCCCGCTCGGTCCTGTAAGATCCATGTCACATATCCTTTGTGTACTTTCTACAAATTCCATGGAATATCTGCCTTTCTTATTAAGGTCACCTTTTGCACTATTATTCTCTTGATCTTCCTCTGAATGGTGTTGAAATCCTTTTACAGCTTTGTCTTCATGTCTCTACTATTTGAAACTATGCCTGCACATAGTAGGTGCTTGGTAAATATTTCTTGAATGAATGGATAAATCATCCAAGTAAAATGTGCAAAAACAAAGAACCAAATCCTGTGGGAGATGAGATGAAAGGACCTACTTGAATAGTACAGTAGGGAGTAACAAAGATGAGAAGTGTCAGATGAATGTGCAGTAGATTTCAAAGTATTGTTTTTAGCCCCCCTGTCAAGAGTTGGGACGTACTTCTCCACCCCTTGAATTAGAGCTTGGTCTTGTGCCAAATAGGGACAAAAGGACATTAGGAAATTCACCTCAGAGTCATGAAATATGCAGGTTTATTTGGGTTTTCCTCTTCTCAGTGCATTCTGAGATGACACCCTGATTCTGAGCCTGTCTGCTAGAAAGGATCAAGAACCTAGCTGACACACATAGAGAGCAGGAAGAGACCATCTTAGATGTCCAGCCCTAGCTGTGTTCAATTCCAGGGAGACAGTACTAGGAAAATTGTTCACTGTAGCCCAGTCTAAACTGTCAATCCATGAAACTATAAACTAATGAGCAATGATTGTTTAAAAATGCTAAGCTTTGACACTATTTGTTACACAGCAAAGATCAACTGATGCAAGTTGTAAACTATTAAGAAATTCCTTGCATCTTGGACTTTTAAGTTTAGCCAGCAATAGAAATTTAGTATAGATTACCCTATGTCAGCAAACCTGTGTTGTCCTATTGAAAGTCATGTCAATTAGTGCTGCTATTGTTCTCAAATTATCTCACCCTCTATAACAAGTGAATTCTGTCTACCTGAGATTGTGTAATGTTAGGAGAAATGAACATATGAATGTAGAACAGGATGTTCACACTAAGTGATAGTATTTGTATTTGTTCATTGTTTCCATTCAAATGAAAAGGTGCTCAGTATTGACAATGCAGGTTCAATTCTGCAAGCCCTGGGGGAGAGCACAGCAAATCTGAGCTCTGAGCCAGGCCTTCTGAGAAACAATGACTCATTGAGGCACACATGAACCTCAGGACTTGCAGTACAGAAGGCAGACAGGAAATGTTCCTAAGCCATGCCAGATGCGACAATGGAAACTTCCATCACAGGTGGAGCCTGGTAAGGCATGAAGGAAGAGCATTTGGCAAGGAGAGTCAGCTAAGAGCACCGGCTGAGTGTGCCAAAGCACAAGCTCATGCGAGGGGGAGGCAAGGCGGTGGCCAGATTATTGTCTTCCCTTTAGAAGGGATCACCTAGGGTGGTGGCACCAGGACAGATGGAGAAATTGTTCCATAGCATTGAGAAGGTCTCAACTCCTAGGTTGAGAGTCATATTTGGATATTTTTGTGTCCAAGAAGCATATGATAGCTCTTACTTATTTAATGAGTGTGAGAAGTCACTTTGACCCAAACTGGATGATCTTATCTTGGTTCTTGCAGAGAACAGGGGTGCTTTGTGTTTACCTGTGTTTGAAGATTATCTCACAAACCCACACAGTTGCCATGACCACAACTTGTTCTCCTGAAGTGTTTGTCCCAAGAGGTGCTGGCTTTCTCAATCTTGCCTAGAGGCCTCATGGTGGGTGTGGAAAATTTGGAATGGTGACTGAAGAAAGCAGATAATGCCACTGAGAGAGTAAGTGGCTGGGGCCAGACAGACTTCAGTTAAAAACCAGTTCTGTCAATTACTACTTGTGTGACTTAAGTTCATTTATGTTACTTCCTTGTTTAGTCATCTGTGAATGAGGACAAGCATTCTCATTTCATAGGATTAAATGAGATAACATGAAAGTGAAATAAAAATTTGGAAAACTTTGACCATCTGATTTCAAACTGATTGAAGAGGGATAGTAGTCAAGACAATGTAGTACTGAACTAAGAATAGAATGCATAGATCAATGGAACAGATTGAGAAACCAGAAATAAACCATTCCATTGCTGTTAACAAATTTTCAACAAACAAACCAAGGCAAGTCAATTAGATATAGACATGCAAAAACAAACAACCCCAAACAAACAAATAAACAAAAAACTTAGGCTTGGAAACCTACTATATATATATATATATATATATATATATATATATATATATATATATATTCAAAATTAAATTTAAATGTAAGAGTTAAAATAATAAATCTAGAAGAACACGTAAAAATAATCCTTGTGACCTTCACTTAGGAAAAGTGTTTTCATTTGCAGTAAATGATAATAAATAAAAAAATAGATAAGTTGAACTTCAGCAAAAATAAGAAAACAACATTTCTTATTTCAACTGAAACCATTAAAGAGTTGAAAAATAAAAGCCACACATAGAGAATCCTATGAAATTACATCCAAAAAAGGACTTTTATTAGGCTATATGACGGTCTCTTACAGCTCAATAATAAGAATATTTCTCAATTTTTAAAAAAGAAAAGGATGTGAAAATAAATTTCACTAAAGAATTTAACAAATAATATGCACATGAAGATATTCACCACCATCAGTTATTAGAAAATACAAATTCAAAACATAATAAGAAACCATTTACACTCCACTAAAATGGGTATAAAGAGATTGACAATAATATCAAATTCTGCAAAGATGTGAAGAAAATGGAACTGTCATGCATTTCTGTAGGAATTGCACAGTGTACAACTACTTTAAAAACTTTGTCATTTTATTTGGAAGTTAATGCAAACTTTAACTTATAATCCATCAATTTAGCTTTTTTATCTGAATAGCTAGATCATTAATTTTTATTTTTGCTTATGTGTGTTATTAAGGCTCTGAATTTCTAAGTACTGTTTTAACTTCAGTCTTTGAGTTTATTTATTAACATTTAGTTTTAAATATTTGTAATTATAATTTATTTATTTTTAATTCATGGAATATTTAAAAATATGTTACTTAATTTCCAAACGTTTGGAGATTTTTTATTTATCTTTTAAAATTTATTTATAACTTCACTTTACCATGGTCAGAATACATGGTCCACATGACTTCAGTTCTGTGAAATAGCAAAAATTTTGGGTGTATTAGAAAAGAATATGTACCCTATTGTTCCTGGATTTAGTGTGTCCATTCTCTTAATTTTGTTAATCATCTACTCATTCTAATCTTTACTGATTTTTATTTTGCTAGTTCTATTAGTATCTATCTAATGATATAGCCTTAGATTTCTTGAATAGCAAAGTAAATAATAGATCAATTTAGGTATTAAATCTTACAGTTGAATTAACTTTTATCACAACAAAAGACTTTAATTTCTGGTTATACTTTTGTCTTAAAGCCTATTTTGCATGATGTTAGAATATTTATACCAGCTTTCTTTTGCGTAGTTGTTGCATGGGCTATATTTTTCCAACATTCTGATTTCTAATGTGTACACTTTTGTATTTAATATGTGTCTTTCATAACAGCCAATGATTAGTTTTTATTAAATTCATCTTTTAAAAGAAATGTGATGTTTTGCTCATTTAGATTTGGTGTATTTTATTTTCTCTTCTTTCATGACTTTCTTTGAATTAGCTAAGCATTTTAAAATTCTCCCCCTCCTTCCTCCTCCCCTTTCTTTCTCGTACTCTCCTTCCTTACTTTATTCCTTTTTCTTACTTATCTTGCCTTATTCTAGTCCCCGAGGTTAGACTGATACAAGCTTGTCCTTACTAGCTATGCGGACCAGAAATTCAAGACAAAAACTATCAAACTAATTAAATGATCTTTGTAATGTGGCTGGATAGAAGATTAATATACAAAATTAATTTTTATTTTAGATATATGTAAATTAGATACAGCACAGAAATGTAAAGGATTATTAAAGATACAATAATAAATCTAACTAAATATGTGCACTGAAACCCACAAAGCATTAAGAAAGACCTAAATAAACAATAAATATACCATGCTCATTATTGGCACAGTCATTATAAAAATTGTATATGAACTCAAAAATCTCCAAAAATAGCGATACCAATCTCAAAGAACAACAAATGGGAAGAAATCATTCAACCAGATATCAAGACTCATTTTAAAGTGAGAATAATTAAGACTATAGCTATCATTACACTGTGAATAAGAGCAACAGAACAGAGACCCGGAATCAGGCCTGAGCACTGAATTTATGACATAGAAGAAACTACAGAGCACTAAGGAGATGATGATAATTTTAAAAAAATTGGGGTCAGAACAAAATATTGCAATTTGATCTATACTTCACAACGTTAAAATAAACTGTCAGGTGGATTATTGGTCTAAATATAAGAGGCAAATTACTAAACTCCAAGAAAAATCCTGTAGAGAATATTTCATTCCCTGACCGGTTTGGCTCAGTGGATAATGCGTTGGTCTGCGGACTCAAGGGTCCCAGGTTCGATTCCAGTCAAGGGCATGTACCTTGGTTGCATGCACATCCCCAGTGGGGAGTGTGCAGGAGGCAGCTGATCCATGTTTCTCCCTCATCGCTGTTTCTAACTCTCTATCCCTCTCTCTTCCTTTCTGTAAAAAAAATCAACTATATATATATATATATATATATATATATATATATATATATATAGAGAGAGAGAGAGAGAGAGAGAGAGAGAGAGAGAGAAAGAGAGAGAGAGAGAATATTTCATGTTCCCAAGGTAGAAAGTAAGATACAACACATATTGAGGAAAAAGAAAAATTTGCCTTATTAAAATTAAGAACTTCTGTTCATTAAAATCACTATTAAGGATCTGAAAAAGAAGCTTAGTCTAGGAGATATTTCTAAGTTATGTAATGGATACACATCCAAAATATAAGACGATCTCTTACAAATTATTATTTTTTTTAATTAGAAAACTTAGTAGAAAAATATAGCAAGAGATCTTGAATAGGCTTTTTACAAAGATACCAAATAATTTTAAAAATTAAAACATAAAAATAGAAAGGTATTCAAAAAACACAAATTTAACCACAATGAAATAGAATCAGACCTCTACCCTTAAGGAGTAATGATTAAAAGAAAAAAAATTACAAGACAATGCTAAATATTGAGATGCTGTAAAGCAATGAGGACTTCCATTATGCTGTTGGGTGTAAATTGATATATTTGTCTTTGGAAAACTTTTGTATGTTTATATAGAACACTACACGCATATGAATTGGAGCACAGCTACACAAACCAAAATGATTGAGTCTCCAGAATGTGATGTAGAACAAAGAAGCTGGAACAATGAGATTCCGATTCCATTCATACAAAATTTAGAGTTTCTAACCTAAATTACAGTACTAGAAATTAGGACAGTGTTCACCTTTGTTGGAGAAGATAGAGGTCATGATTTAAAGATAAATAAATGGCTCTTGGCAGTCTGGAAATCTTCTGTTTCTTAACTTGAGGATTTCTTGAGCTGTATCTTTAAGTGGTATGTGTGTGTGGGGTGTGTGTGTGTGTTAAACTCTACAATGAAAAGGTTAAAAAATAATTGCTACTTGTTTTACCAAATAGGGATATTTTTCACTGAATGATACAATGCAATGCTCAAATGTGCAATTGAAAGTGGCAGGGATACAAATAAGCACAAATAAACAGAGGAAAATGTCACCACTGGTTAGTACCAGGAAGGAGACAGTCTCCTTAGCATTGGAGGTGGTTCCTGGTTGACCCTCATATCTCAGCTGCAGTGCTCTCTGTCCAAAACTAGAAGCAGGATGGAGAATGCAGCCAGGGTTGACCCTGTTCCTGGGCCAATAACACTGCCATCATTCACACCCATGGGCAGGAACTGCCAGTTCCCCATGTGCTCTGCTCCATCACACAGACCCACATCTTAACCTCTCTTCTTACTGTGTACACTTCACTTGCATCATTCATTTACCTGGTCCAGAGATCTCTAAAGGGAGCACCTGCGAGGACACAGACACGAGTGTAAATCCTGTCACAACTATTGATACTGTCGTTGTAGGGTTTTGTTCAAAAAAGACCCAGCCAAGAAAGGTTGAGTTGGGGACCACTTTCTTAGCAAAATTATTACCCCATCTTGTCCCTTAAAAGGGGTGTGGATGTGCCAGTAGGGTTCTCCTTCAGAGTGAAGAGCCATTGCCTGGTTCCCCACCCCAAGGACTTAGAGAAAATTAGTGAGTAGGATGGGTTTTTTTGTGTTAAAAATGATTGACTTCATCACCAGAGAAGCTGTAATTAAATCAGATATTTAAAGTAAAAAATTAAAACCGAATGTCAAACCTTACATAAAACAGTGTAGTTTCCTCTAGGAGGTCCAATGATTAAATAGGAGAAAGTGTAGGCCCAAGGGTTTTCTTTGAATGAGAGGAGCTGCTGGCGTAAAGTCCCTTAAACTTTCAACTCAGCAGCAAAAAGGAGAGGCAGATACCATTTTCTAAAGGACGCATTTCCCAAGGGTGAGAAAGGAGCAGAGAGCTCAATATCTACCATTCATAGCGCAATTCCTCCCACTGTGGACACAATGGTTTTTAAACCTGTCTTGGAACTGGCAGGTGTGCACAAGATGGCCATTTGAAGACCTGAAGTTGTTTAATGACTTAAGCCCTTGCAATAACTGCTATCTCTATTCTATTTAAAACATTTTCATCTTAAAGCCAATAGACAGCATTGTCAAGATGACAGATGTCTCCAAGAAAAACACCTGGGGAAGGTCCTGGTGGTGTCATTGTCACAGCCACAGCTAGGCTTGAACTGAACCCTGTTGGCTGTCTGGTGTGAGAGTTCAGACCCAGGAAGAGTTTGATCTCCAGGGGCTCCCGGGTCTGGGAGCAGGTGACTATGGGGACAAGCCATGACAAATCAGAGGTGCCAATAATTTCCTTCCACCAGGCCTGTGAACACTGATGGGGCTTATGCTAGCACCTGGGGATGGGTTCTTATTACCGTCACCTTTTATCTTTGAATATACATTTAAATTGCAATAGACATAGTCATTTAAAATATTTATCAATTTAGAACATCCCAAGTACTCAGTTATTGATAAAGAAACTGTACACACATCCTGCATCTGTTAAGCTAGTTGATATGAAACAAAGGTCATTTTCTTCTTATTTCTGCAAAAAAATTACTCTGAGGAAGTGAATGCCTCTCTTGGTGGTTAGGGGTGATCCATTACCACAGCTCCCTGTGACATCTCTGAGGAATAGGCAGCACTCCCCATCCATGTGACATTCAGATTAGTCTCCTTCATCAGGCTGCTGTCTATGGCTCAAGGATGCAGGACAAATGTTTGGTTTCCGGGGTGAATTGCTAAGTGTTGCCAGAACTTTGACCAGGAAAGCGAAATGTTCGAGATGGAAAAGTTGTGTCAAGAGCAGGGAACGGCGAATAGTTTTGTTGAAATGCCACACTTTGATCAGTGTGCCCCTAATTTCTGATGCCACATGATGCTGAGCAAACATTTTCTAATTGCATCTCTTTCTTTACACTCAAACATTTCTGCAATATTGCCAATGTGCTTGTGTATTTACCCCTAAAAGTCTATTGGACATCTGAACAAATGGAAGCAAGAGTACACACAGAGCTTTGCTTGGGAGGTTAGATGTTTACAAACACAAAAATAGTCACAAGCATCTCAGGTCTGAAATAAAGTTGCACTGGAGCCTCAAATGTTTTCCTGAGCAGCGTCCTGCCAGGCTTGGCTAAGACGATAAATGCTTTCCAGTCTGTGGCACTCAGTCCTCAGCCTACGCATATTAACTCAGACTCTAGTTTCTCTAATTGTTTACAGCATATATTACATTATCAACTATGTTCAATATTTCTTCATAATGCAGTATTTTCTTTAATGATTTAACCTGGAGGCTATTGCTCCTACATTACCTAGCGGTATAGTTATTCATTTAACTATAACATATCACTTTGTAAGGTTTGTTTCTATTATTTGTTTATAATTAAAAATAATGACACAAAACCATTCTGCATTGCACAGGGATAGTGTGTGATGTTGTAGGCAAGTACTTGAGAAAACCAGACAAAGCCAGACTGTGGAGTCCTGCCTTTGAAATATGATTTAAAACAGAATTTATAATGTCGCAGAATTACATAAAACTGTGTGAAATTGTGCAGATAATCATTTAAATCTCCCTACATGAAAAGATAATTGCTCCAGAAATTAACTGTACCTGGGGTTCATTCATTTGGTCATGGCTAGTTTCTTATGTAGCGATGATTTGATATTAGAGTTAATTAAGATCAGGTCAGAGTTGCTGAAGGTCAGACATTAATGTGTGGGATCATTGAAATGATAATTATAAACAGATTAGGAAGCCACGGTCTTTTATAAGGGGTTATTAGATAATTACTGTGAGAGTGAACGGCTTACTGTAATAATGGATTATCGACTACTTACAGCGTTTAAGGGCGAGAGTGTATTACTTCCTCAAGGACTAAAGAATAATGTTGTGAAAACGCAGAGCTCAGTAAATAAAGTAGGAAAATGGTAGGTACAGTCCTCTTTACTGAAAACATTTTCGTTTTAAGGGGAACCTACCACTGATGCTGCCTTTGTTGGTATCAAGTACGCCAATGAGGGGCTGGAGGAGGAAAATAATATTAGGGTTCCTTATTGTTAGACAAGGGGAATGACCAAATGGGGAAGGTTTCACTTTCCTCTCCGGCTCATTTATTTGTAAGCCTTTCTGAATATTGAAAATCTATAAAAGCAGAGTGGAATGGAAAATGGTCCAGCCCATTTTGGTGGCCTCCAACACAGACTGCATTTGGCTCAGGTGTAACTTTCTCTGGGCAACATTTCAAAAGTTAGATGACGGGAAATTTCAGTGAGGCGGACAGACGCTGGGTAATGGAGGAAGACAACAGATCTAGGGCTTAACTGGTGCAAAGATCCTCACCCCCAAGCCTGTGGTTGGCAGGCATTCCCTGTGGCTTTTCCTCAGGCCAGGTTACAGAGTAGACTTGCCAGAGATGTAAACTCATAAGTATAAGGAAACATTCAAGTTCATTTAACGCACTCTCAGACCCTAGTCTGCCTGAGTCTGGAGACCTCTTCTCAACACAATTCCAATAAAATGCTAATAATTCTTTTTAAGCCTTCATCCTCTGTGAGCAAACGGCAGCTGCTTTTGATGAATAGTATTTATGATTTGGGCCAGGAAAGCTGGTTGATGTATATTGACTTTAATGCCTCCTTGTGAAAATATTTAGTCCTCAGCAGAGATTCCGGGGAGGAACTTGATCTAGGGTGAGGGATGTCACCATGGATGCTGTGGTCTGGGCTGTGTCACTGGAACACTGGGACTAGCTTGTATCCTGGGACTGACACTTCTGAGAACATGACCCCAGAACAGTTGTCCAGCAGCAACTTCTCATGTGGGAGGGCTTCCTGCCTGAAGACTCCAAAGTGTGGGAGTTTCCAAATCTAGACTTGGCCCTGGGTGCAGGCCTGACTCTCCAGGACTCTCTGGAACGTATTTTGGCCTCAGCCTGTTCTACAGTGTTAATACCAAAATACATGAAATGGACAGAATTCAACTTGACACAAACTCGGGCTTGGCATTTTCTCTGAAATGGAGTCTATGTCTGTTAACAAAAATTACAGCGAGGTCTGAGGCTTGAAAGCCTCTAGTGTCCCACTTCCAACTCGTAGGTTCCCCAGAAATCTAGGGCTGATCCCACTAAAAGACATCACTGAGCACGCGCTGAACCAGCTCATGGAATTCCTGGCCCCAACTACTTAAACAATGATTCTTAATCATGTCTTAGTAGGTTGCTGGTTACTACTATTACCTAATAATTTTCACATAGGCTTTGTAGCAAAGAGTCTGCTTCTTTCTTTTCTGTTTTCGTCATAGGAATGCTCAGGGTTTTCAGTAATCAGCGATGGATGAAAAGGGCACTGGATGGAAGTAAGAGTAAACTTCTATTTAATTCTTGTGTCTTGATTCTTGTACACATTGATGAAGATTGCATACACATGAAAGAGCACGTGGCATTCTCTACCATTCATGTTTGTTTCAGGGTTTCCAGTAGTCAAGGTTATCTCTTGCATCTCAAAGGAGAATTCCATCTCTAGAGAAGATCCCTATATACTAGTAGTTGGCTTTGAATGTACCACTCCTTCATAATTTGAGGTACTCTCCCAGTATCAGTAGAAAATATTTAATTTTCTTTGTAAGAAAGAGGCTTAATCAGAAACACACTTTGCTCAAAGCTTTTGACTTACTGGGAGTTCCAAGAAAGGTAGCTGAGTGGAGGCTGATGTCCATGGTTGGGATGCCAGAATAGCCCGCCTCCACAGGGCAGGTCCTTACAGTCCTGACAGGGCTATTTGAGCTTCTGGAGAAGATGATACTCAGCACAGCACTTGGGAGATTAAAATCTGAAGTTTAAATGTGGTGTTTGAACCTTGCTTTCACCATCATTCCAGAATATATGCACCTTACCCTTTGGTTCAACATGAAAGCAGGGCTCATTCATGTGGCTTGAGACCCACTTCTTCCATTAAAGCGTGTAAATGCTGGTGCTCTGATGGGGTGGTTCTTGAGTCCAAGTAATAAATGCCATGATGACACATGTGTTTTAATAGTCTCCAGGTCAGAGAGAGTTCTTTCCATGGTGGAAATCTGGCAGCACTCGGCACGACTTTCACGCCTGTCAGTAGGAGAGGGAGGAGAGGCTGGAATGTTGAGGTCTGGGGCCTCTTCCCGGTCTTGCATGAACGACACTCAGAAGGCCATGGAGAAAAAGAAAAACAATCTTGTTTGAAGTTGAGCAGAAAGGCTGGATAAATAGGAGTTGAACATTTACTGAGACCTGGAGGCCCTGAGAAAGCCACTGGCTCCCACCTTCACCCACCAGGAAATGTGTGGGCAACTCACTGTGTCCCCTGCAAGAGGGCAGCAACTTTGCACATGTTATCTGGGCCAGTGGGGGCATAGATGCCTGGGGAGGCCTACAAGGCTTCCCAATGATAATGGCCTCTGTTCTGAAACTGAACTGCTAAAGGAGGGTTGGAAGATCTTTGTGAAAAATGAATATACAGGAGTCAAAGTGAGGGAAGTAGGGCACAGGAAGCTAATCATTACCAAGCTCAGTACCGAGTCCAGCTCAGACCCTGGTCTTCTGTTGAACTTCGTAAGCTAATGGGACAGTGAGTAACCTGGCTATGGCCTAGCTCCAAAGAAAACTTTCTTGTGGTGGGAATTTCTGAATGTCCAAGAAGATTTTTGATTAATATTTTAAATGTTTATGTTGGAGCTCTTGGCTTTCTTGCTATAATTTCATTTCCTCAAAAAGCACACGGCTTATTTTGTTACAGATACAGATTGAAATTTGGCAAAATGTGGCCAACGATAAAGTTGTATTTGGATGTCACCTTAAAATTCATGTAAATCTGATCATTCTCACAGTGATTTTTAATAATTACTGTTGTTCTAAAGAGACTGCATGGCTCCAGAAAAATGAGTAAAGTTTTTATGCAAATGCTAAATTTGATAATTGACTTCCTTTTGGGTTTATAGAACTAGTAGCTACTCAGTAAGATTACATTCTTTCCGTATCCCATCATATATTGGTCCGAGTTCCTTCAAACCCACAGCAAGACAAAACACAGCTTTTTATCAAGGCACACACTCTAGAAGTCATGAGATATTCTGGGACACAGATTTTATGAGCAAATAAATTTGAGAAGTGCAACATACAGTATTACTCTTAGAGATTCATAGCACAGGCCAATATACTGAGGTTGGGAACTCCTGTAGTAAATAAGTCTAACTTTGTTAAGCTACATTTCTCAAGCTTCCTGGACCATGGGACACTTTCTAATGTAAGAACGTATAAGCCCTCCACACAACAATGTTTCCAGAATGCACTTTTACTTTTATTTATTTTTCTAAATCTTTATTGTTCAGATCATTACAGTTGTTCCTCTTCCCCCCCCCCATAGCTCCCCTCCTCCCAGTTCCCACCCCATCCTCTGTCTTTACCCCCCCTCCACTGTTCTCATCCGTAGGTGTACGATTATTGTCCAGTCTCTTCCCGCACTCCCAACACCCTTTTCCCTCTGAAAATTGTCAGTCCAATCCCTTTCTATGCCTCTGATTCTATTATAGTCACCAGTTTATTCTGTTCATCAGATTCTTTTATTCACTTGATTTTTAGATTCACTTGTTGATAGATATGTATTTGTTGTTCATAATTTTTATCTTTACTTTTTCTTCTTCCTCTTCTCAAAGGATACCTTTCAGCATTTCATATAATACTGGTTGGGTGGTGATGAACTCCTTTAGATTTTTTTTTGTCTGTGAAGCTCTTTATCCGACCCTCAATTTTGAATGATAGCTTTGCTGGGTAAAGTAATCTTGGCTTTAGGTTCTTGCTATTCATCACTTTGAATATTTCTTGCCACTCCCTTCTGACCTGCAAAGTTTCTGTTGAGAAGTCAGCTGACAGACATATGGGTGCCCCCTTGTAGGTAACTGACTGCTTTTCTCTTGCTGCTTTTAAGATTCTCTCCTTGTCTTTGCTCTTGGCATTTTAATTATGTGTCTTGGTGTGGTCCTCTTTGAATTCCTTTTGTTTGGGGTTCTCTGCTCTTCCAGGACTTGGAAGTCTATTTCTTTTGCCAGGTAGGGGAAGTTTTCTAACATTATTTCTTCAAATATGTTTTCAATATCTTGCTGTCTCTCTTCTTCTGGCACCCCTATAATTCTGATGTTGGTACTCTTGAAGTTGTCCCAGAGGCTCCTTACATATTTTTGGATTCTTCATATTTTTTTATTCTTTTTTCTTTTTGCTTACCCATTTGGGTATTTTTTGCACCTTCATATTTCAATTCTTTGATTTGATTCTTGCATTCCTCTAATCTGTTATTGGATCTCTGTATAATATTCTTTATTTCAGTCAGTGTATGCTTAATTTCTAGTTGGTCCTTTTTCATATCCTCAAGGGTCTCATTAGATTTATTGAGGGTCTCACTAAATTTATCAGCGGTTTCTAGAAAATTTTTGAAAAACCATAAAACCATGGTTTTGAACTCTATATCCAGTCGTTTGCTTTCCTCCATTTCTGTCATTTGTGATCTGTTTCTTTGTCTCCGCATTTTAGCTGCTTCCCTGGGTTGATAGAGTGGCTTTCTGTGTTAGGTGATCACTGAGAGGAAATGACCTCCACTTGGTTATGCAAATCAGCTGTGTCTACAGTGGGAGAACTTCTGTGCTGGAGACACCCTTGTGGTGCAAGAGTTGTTTCAGTGGGGCTTTGGTACAAGACCCCTGGGTACGCTGGCACTTGTATCTCCAAGGAGGTGCTATTTTTAGCTTCTGCCTGGGGCTTCCCAGCCTTTTATATGCAAAAGCCTCTGTGCGCAGCTTGGTTGGGGCAGGGTCTCAGGAAGTCTACAGTGTGGAGCAACCAGCTATGGCTGCTTCTCAGCCCTGCCCTAAGAGACACCGGGTCTCAAGCTGCTCTGGAGTTTCTTCTGGTGCCCGAGGGAGCCCGACAGTCCAGCTCCTCCCGTATGGTTCTGAGTCCCCAGAAACTCGGAGTTCAGAACTGGAGTTCAGAGCCATTGGGAGCTTGTGCTTCCCTCCGGTACAAAATGCTTCCAGCCATTTCCACGAGCCCTTTCCACAAACCCTTTCCTCCAGCCCCTTCTCGCACTTCTTTGTACCTCTGCACTTTATTTCTGCACCTCCTCTGAGTCTCAGTCTCTTTCTAGTTGTAGAATTTTCACTCAGCCAGCCTTCCTGTGGGTTTGGGTGGTGTCCATTTTTTCTTTTCGTTGTTGTTTTAAAATAGTTGTGCACAGCCACAATTCCGGTGTTCACCTATGCCACCATCTTGGTTCTCCCACTTTTACTTTTAAATGCACAAAGTGGGAAGACCTGGGTTCATGTCAGTGATTCATAAGTTAGGCACATGTCTGAATGCAAAATTCTTACAGGAAACGGTTTCTAAAAATTTTTAATTCTTCACTTGGAGTTTTCACAATAGGAAATAGACCATTGTCATCTGCCCAATGGCTCCATAGAAGAGACATTTGTAGTAGTCCTTATGAGTCAACTCACAGTTTTCATTTAGACATGTTTAAACCATACGACTTTGAGCTTCCTTTATTTTCTCATAAAAATCTACAATTAAATAGCATATGACAGACTTAACACAGCCAAGGTTGACTCAGACCAGAGCTTTGAAGTAAGGAAGACAGCCAGCTTCATGGATATCAGCCATTTTGATGTAAATTAAAAATTTTAACAGTCCACTCAGAGTATGGACTGAAATCTTAGACTCACAACAAGAGCAGAAGTATATTTATAGCTTGTGTTAGGTGAAGATCAATGACAGTTTAAATACAAGTCAGAAATGTTCCATATTTCCAAAGCGGTCTTACCAAATGGAATCATGTTTTATTATGATTTTAAAAGTGAAAGTTTTAGGTATTGTTGCACCTGAAAAGTCTAATATTCATTCTGCATACATGAAAACTTACCATTGTCAATTCTAAATAGAAATTAAGAAGTCCAGCCATAGGAGTTGAAACATTCAGTCTAGTTAACTTTTAGAAATAGATCCTATAAAATTTATTTCTCTCCTATTTCTTTCTTTTAGAAGAGTCTATATTGTTCTGTAGCTCAGAATGATAAGTTACTGAGTATAAAATAGTTTGGTAAAAGACACTTGGTTGTCATCCCAGCCCCTCTTTCTGACCATGGGGTCCTCCTCCAGGATGGCTCCTTGGTTTCTTCACCCACATTTCATCTGTCAAATGCCCAAGAGGCAGGAGACCTGGAATTTTCCCCATTACCCTTGACTAGCTGTGTAAATTTCTGCAGACACCTCCTTCTGATTCTCATTTCCTCATCCAAATGTCAATGTAGAAATGTGCTTTTTCTCCTCAAAGGTGGGGAAAAATCAAGTGGTTTTTTTTAAAGCTCTTGTCTAGCTCCAGGAACTACAATATGATTAAGTTAGATGAAATAAATTAGATCAATAATGCAAATAATAACTGGTAATAATAGGCTTAGTATTTGAACTCTTATTTTAAAATAGTGTTATTTATTCTTCAAAAAAGAACATGTAAATTCAAAGATACAGTGTGTCAGGCAAAGTGTGTCTTGACTGTGTGTAGCCTAAAAAAGCTCCCTCTGCTTCCACTTAGTTCATCCCCATCTTATGTGAGTTAATAATAAAAGATAAAGAAGAAAATATAAGAATTCTGGCTTCCTGTTCATTCCCATATGTATGGAAGTCTAAGGCATGGCCAATGAGAGGACCATGGTTGTTAGAAGTCTCCAGAATGCCTAACAAAGACCTTGACTGCAATCTGGGCCTAGAGCAGAAGGATGCCACCCTCCACTAAGTGGAGAGCTTTGTGAATGTCTATGACGCTCTAAACTCATGGAAGGAAAGATCCAAATCATGTGGAAATTTTGAAGGTAAAATTGCTGCATGTAAAAATTAAGCTAAAATTGACCGTTTTCTGAGTGCAGAAGGCTGAAACACTCTTTTGGTTGTTGCTTTTGTAACTTTTTTACATCCTGCCTTAGAGTTACAAATTCCTTGTGTGGTTGTGAAAGCTATTATTTTCCTGTTGGTTTGAAGCCAAAGGCACTTGTGTGTGTGCTGAAAACATTTTTTATTTTTACTGTGCACTTGTGCTGAAAGTCTCTTGTCTACTTAATTGAAATATGAGGTTAGAGTAGGAAAGTTGAAGCAAACCTGAGAGAAAGCTAACTAAAGTAAATGGGTTCTTTATCCTATAATTTTTTGATTCTTCACTTGGAGTTTATGAATTCATTAGTTTTTGTTTGTTTGATTTGTTTCTTTGGTGGCTTTCTTTTGCAGGGGGAGGGGAGGACTTGGTATTTGGGATTATTTTCAATATTTGTGGTCAGAGCTGTGCCTGTGGCCCACACTAGTGCAAATAACCACACCAGTTTTAAAGACTAATAAAATAATGATATTTCTTGTTTAATGTCATAAATTATGAATGATTCTATTAAATTTCCATATGGTGTTACTACAGTGTAAACAGGTCATTAAAGAGGCCCACACTCATGCAGAACTCTGATGGCCCACTGTGGGGCTTTCTGGCTGCTCCATTCAGGGTCTACATGAAAGGGTCTACAGTGTCTATGAGGCATGCGCAGGCTCAATGGCAGGGGGAAGAGATATTATTAAGCATCAGGCACATAGTATATGTTCACTAAATACTCACTTGTATGGTTGAGAGTAGTCCCACCATGCATTTAGCCTCTTATGGCACATCTTATTCTCTAAGACAAAAATATATAAGAAAAACCATTTTGTTCATCAATGTCCAATGAGGACTTTCTTTTGACAAAGTTTTGGTCTGTGGTTAATTTGAAATATGTTGGCCTAGTTTCCTCTCCTTGGATGCTCTCCTGTGACCTTTTCAGTTGCCTACCGGGCTGGTTCCTTCTTCCCCACTAGCTCTCTGCCCTCTGCTCTCTACATGCTTTCATATGCCTGTCTAAATCCCCTCCAAGATGACCCAGACAAGATCCATGGACAGCCAGAGGCGTGACTGATTCAATGTGGGTAAATGGTGACTTTCTGTCAGACAGTGGGACAACTGGGAACCCATGTCTGCCCCCAACACGTCAACTGAGACTGTGAGAGTGTGTGCAGCCCAGGCCCCACCCAGGGTAGAAATGCGCCTGCCCTCTCCGCTCAAGGGCTCTAGGGACTCGCCTACCCGCCTGTGTCCATCAGATGTGCTGATGGGCATGAATGGGGTGGAGGGGGAGTCCCTTGCTTGCTTGCACCTGTCAGCAGAGCTGATGGGCAGGAAAAGGTGGGGGAGGCCCCCCTCCCATGCTGTCAACCCAGCTGACAGACAAGTGTAAGTGGGCAAGGCCCCTGGCCTCTCCTAGTCAGATGGGGGAGTTGTTGCTTGATTGGGTAGTGAATGGGTGTTCCGCTTGCCTGGCCAATTGAGGGGCAGTAAGCATTGGAAAACGCTTCGCTATGTAGAGCGAAGGGTCTACATAGACTGGAATGAAAGGCAGGCCTAGTGTGTGTGTGTGCACATGTATGTACATGGGTTTTTCTTTTAAATGTGAAAATGTGGCCCCACATGCACACCATGGTGCATTCACTGAGCCATAACATTTGTCTGGGGCAATGGCAACCTTTTATCCACAGTGTATGCTACAAATGGGACTTTTACATAAATACACTCTCAGAAATGAAGAGTAAGGAAGAACAATAGTTGTTAAGTCTGAGCTTCAAATTTATTTAAAAAATATTTGGATATCTTTCTCATATTTATAAGCACACTAGTAAGCTTGAAAAGAATGTGATTTCTAAACCTTTCACTCATTGTTTTCAAATTCTTTCTTTCTTCTGTTAGAATTCTTTCATTCCAAGTGACATTTTATTCAAGAATTAAGCTCTCAGGAAGGAAAATACATCCTTGATGAGAAATGTTATATACTATTCACTTAATTGGCATTTTTTTACAACATTGTTATGTCAAAATCTCCTAATGAATCTAACTTTACCTGCATTTTCATGAAGCTGAGGCCCACCCTGCAATGAGTTTCCTGAAAATGGCGGGATGGAGCCACACTATTGTGAAGGAAAAGGCTCAGCAAGGAGGCAGCATGGAGCAGTTCTTGACTTAGTATCTTGCTGACTCTACACAACCTGCAAAATCACACCAATCATCAAAGAGGCCCACACTCATGCAGAAGAACTCTGGTGGCCCACTCTGGAACAGTAAAGAATGATTTTAGAAATCTTTTGGGTTTCAAAACTCTGGTGGGTTTTAGTGCTTCATTAGGTAAACAAACACTTGTTTCATAGAAACCCAAATAATCTGCAGTTTGGAGGAAGGAATTTGGGCATTTATTCCAATCTCATTTTGTTTCAGAAATAAAAGATGAAATGCCTATTTTCACATGTCTGGAAGTTGTGTGTCAGCAAATCAAGACGAATCTGTCATCAAAGTGCTACTTTGGAACTCTATTCTGAAGATTCATTTAGATGAAGAGAAGAGGATGATCACTCTCAAAATTTCCCCATGATGTTCTCTTGAAATAGTTCAGTAAAAATGATCAATGAGAAGATATAATTTCAGAAATTTTCATGGGAAGATTTCACAGACGTCAGCCCATTATTCAACAGTATTCCTTCTTTCATCAAAGAATGACACTGGAAATAGTGGACACAAGAGTTGAACCTGATAGATAATAAACATTTCCAGATACACTGAAAGATGCATTATTCCCATATTCCTGAGTCCTGACTTCACCATCGTCACTCATGAATGAATATGGTATCTAACCAGGCAGTCAGAAGATAGCGAGTTTACTGTTTTGTAGCTTCTTATTTTTAATTTTGAGGCATACAGTGATTTTCTTGACTGACTGGTCAGCAGAGATTCTGCTTGTGCAAATGCCGTATGGTGGCATAAAACATTCTTTGTGCTTCTTCATTATCAGGTTGGGGATTAGCAGTTGGATTAAAGAACATATGTCTCCAGGAGACCAGGAAAGAGAAGCCTTTACTTCAGTTTGGTTTTCTTTTACTCCTGGGGAATGTGTGTGACAGGCGCAAATTGCACCACTGCTGTTGTCTTTTCTTTTGGAGATGGATTTATCCTTACTCCCCAGGTGGGTCTATGTTTCAAGTATAAAGACCAGAAAAGGACCAACGTTAGATGTTTTGTGAGTTCCTTGGCTGTTTTTCTTCTAAGCTGAACACTGTTTGTTTTTTTTATACCCAGAGCAATATATCCAATTTTGATATATTCATTTTGATAAATGAAGTCACATTTAGAAAACAAGCCTAAAGAGGAGAATATCCAGGGGGAACCTAGCAAATGGCAAAGGTCTTGGACAACATCAGAAGAGTAATAGTCAAGGGCTAGAGGTATTTGACCTAGGAAGTAGAATTAGAGTATTAATTCTGGGGCATTAAAGTATTTTAAAGTTTTTCATATGAAGGAGACGTTAGAGGATAGTTTTGGTAACTTTACAGACCAGAGCTGAACCCTCTAGTGAGTCAAGTTCAAGGTATGGGCTATAGTGTTCAATAGAGCTTTAGCAGCACAATATTCAGTAAGAGGTTGGGAGAATATCTCTTCAGAATGCTGGAAAGGCTTGACTTCCTTTGCATGGGAGTTTGAAGTCAGTAAGTCTAAATGTTTTCTTTAAGGATGTGTGATTAAATTCCAATGCTATTTACAATACTTTAGGTCAGGCTAGAGCCAGAATTTTCTTGTTCATTATAGACCATTTGAGCTTTTTCAGATTTAACACTATGAAGGTTTGTTTTAAAACATAACAGAATAGATTTATCAAGTTTTTTTTATATTAAGTCACAAGTTGATTGCATATTCAGTTTTTGTGGTTATATGTCACCTCAAAGACAACTAGCTAATATGAAAGAAAAATGGAATGAGCTTTAAAATGGCAAATTTTGATTGCCTGATAAATAAATATACCCTAAAGATTCAATAATTCATCACTTTGAGTTATTTATCTTTCTCCAAAGATTTCTGAAATCATTCTTTACTGTTTCACTTGATTAATTCTTTGATCTCTAGGATAAAGATCACTTTATCCATGGCTACTGCACAGACGAAGTTATTATTAAATGAATGGTGAGGTGTGAACAGGTTGATATTGATCAGTTAAAACTAAAGAAGCGGGTGAGTAGGCTGGCATGATAGGTTTTATGCTAGTCATGGTTTTGAGAGCTACAACTGCTGGATGTGTGGATATTCATATAGCATCAGAGGCTAATTTAAAAGCAACCTAGTCATTGATGCAATACCTTCAGCTTGCCAAAAGCATGTCTGAATTACTTGCTTTCTTTAGGACCATCAGGTGTCAGTCTTCTTATTGATAGATGAAAACAGTAGTAACGGCTAACATTTTACTTGGGCATCTAAGGGAAACTCTGGAAGTCAAATGTATCTCCCTGGCTACCTTGAGAATTCTATCATTGTCTTCAATTTTTGACAGTTTAAATATAATGTGCCTTGGAGAAGGCCTTTTAGAATTGAGGTAATTAGGTGTTCTGATAGCTCCTTTGATTCCAGTGTCCAGTTCGTTCCATAGGTGTGGGAAGTTCTTAACAACTATTTGTTTGAAAAAGCTCTCTGTTCCCTTTCCCACTCATCTCTTTCTGGTCTACCCATTGTTGTTACATCACTCTTTGTAATGTAGTTCTCATAGAGTTCTTACATTTTTTTATTTTTTAAAAAAAGTTTCAATTCTCTCTATTCCACTTGCATCATTTTTAGATTTCTATCTTCAGTATCACTAATTCTTTCCTCCATCTGGTCAGCTTCATTTCCTCTCTAACTCATTCTTCATCTCATTTGCTGAGTTTTTCAGCTGCAGAACTTCTGCTTGGTTCTTTTTTATAGTTTCAGTCTCTTTGGTGAAGTACTACTTTTGTTTGTTGATTTTATTCCTAAGCTTGTTTAGTGCCTTTCTGGCTTTTCTAGTATCTCGTTGAGTTTTTTTTTCAGATCTGCAATCTTGAATTCTTAAACATTTAATTCATAGCCTTTCATGTCTATAAGTCTATTTACAATTTTTTTTTCTGAACTCCCATGTTACCTTGGTTATTCATTGTGCTTGATAGATTATTTTTCTGTCTGGGTATTTGTGGAAATAAAATGTTCTTCCAAAAAAATAAATCACTAAGTTGAGAAAATTAACCTTCTACTACAGAGAGTTTGTGTACGTTTGCAAGGACTGAATTAAATGCTGACAGTTGTTTCTTTGCTGACATGGTAAGTTACTGCACACTCTTGTTTTTCATGTTTTTCAGACATCTAAGTCCAGACCCAATATGTTATCATGGGCAGTGGAAAGTAACCTGCTTGACAAAGATGGGCTAATGGCACCCACAGAAACAAATCAGAACAAACAAAAATCTGAGTCATAAACCAGCCTCCTCTAAACCATCTTTTCTTTTAAAGGTATACAATAGGCTGAGAAAACACTTCTAGATAGAGAAAGTTTTATTTGATTAAAAGATCAGAGTGATACATGGTTAATGTTTAATTATATAAGCAAGGGATTAATGCTTGAAACTGCTGGAGGATTGTATTTAGCTCAGCCTTGTGATTACAGGCTTAGATCTGGAAGTGGGTTGGGGGGCAGGAGCAAAGGAGGGCTGAGAGACTCCACACTGGACTGCAGGAAGACTTACATTGGCCTTGAAAGACAAAGCAATGCAAAGTCCCTGACGTCAGAGAATAAGGCAGATTTCTCATCTCTCCCCACCTCTTTCCCTCAAGTCTTCTCTTTCTCCACCCCTTCCTTCTTTTTATCGTATCCTGCTGTGGCTCAGTCAAGTCCACATGATGGCTATGGAGACAACACTCAGTTTTATTTATTGCAGCACTTCTCAAATTACAATAGATAATTTTTGTGGAAAGAAGAAAAATGGAATCCAGGGCTGGTTACATTGTTAGGTGCTCATGGGGAGTCCTGTAGTGAATAGACTGGTTCCCTGGGTGCTGCATGAGCATTAATGGTTTCCCAAGATGGACTGCACATGGAACTTCTTGAATTCACCCATAAAATCCTTTTATCATGGAATCCCTATTAATATCTCAGATTACAGTATGGAAAACTCTAGTTTACTTCATTAATTTGCTTACCAAACCCTTTCTCCATGGATAAGGCACTGACAAACATGATCCTTGGTCAGGTCTGAATTTATAACAAATTCTAAATTGATGGAGACAAATGAGTGACATTTTACCCTTGTGACATTTCTCTTCTAGGATGTGAATTAAGCAACAAAGGCCATGATTTCTGAAGTGCACAAAGGTTCTCCTGTCCTGTGAAATGTTAAAGGAAAAAATCTTTAGGAATTTTGGGAACTACTTCAAAATCTACCTGCTCTACCTGACACCAAACTCATTAGTTAATGTTAATAGATAGTTCTATTGATCATAATTTTGCCACCATACACAGTATAATATTCAGATAATGTTATATATTACTGACTCTTCTATTTTTCTATTTTATGTTTCCAAAAGAAAGACTGTTGGAACAAAGGGTAGGGAGATCTTTATTTTGTATATAAGTAAGGATTTTGTTTTGTTCTTTCCTAATTATGCCAACATAATTTAAGTATCCTTATATTACCTTTCTGAATTGAAATAATCTCTTTTGTCATTCATTGTTTTTTATACCCTTACTTTCCATACAGTTTTACTATTATGTTCTGTCATGCCAATGCAATACTCTTTTTTATGTTAATGGTTTTATGTACATTTGTAATAGGTTAAGAATAACTATTCTGATATTTAAAAATCTATCATATAATCTATGACATGTACTGTCCTTTGTTGTTTCAGTCAGATTGGATGAGGCAAAGAAAAAACAATTAACCTTAAAATTTTAATATTTAACTCAACACAGAAGTGTCTCTTGACCTTGAAAACTTCCAGTGGTGATGGGTTAGTATAGCTCTCATCCAACTGATAAACCTGAATCCAAGTCCTCCAATGTGCTGCATCATCATTTTAAAGTGCATGTTCTGAATTTGTCTTTATAAAAGAAAGGCAAATAAAAAAACCACACCCATTCTCAAGTACAATCCCATGGCCAGACCTGTCTTAATCTAATAGAAGAGATTGTAATATGCAGGAGAGCATATGGAATTTTGGTGATCAGGACTGTCTCTGCCGCACACCTGATCTTTCAAGCTCTTTTACTCAGTTAAAAATATAAAGTTTTCTTGCTCTGGCCAGTGTTGCTCAATGGTTGGGCAACATCCCATGCACTAAAAGGTTGCTGGTTCAATTTCTGGTCAAGGTACATTCCTGGGTTGAGGGCTGGACCTCCAGTGGGCAGTGTGTAAGAGGTGGATGCTTGGTATTTAGCTCTCATGTTGAAATTTCTCTCTCTCTCTCTCTCTCTCTCTCTCTCTCTCTCTCTCTCTCTCTCTCTCTCCTTTCCTCTATCTCTAAAAAAATCAATTAAAATAATAGTTTTCTTTTGATTAAAATTGCATCACATGTATATATTATTTTGGAAGAATTAATTTTTTATTATTTAAGTTTTCCTACCCAGGGAATGACATTTGTCGTTCTCTGCCTGACCTGTTTTAAATTCTTGTATAGGATTTATAGTACAGATCTTTTATCTTTCTCATTAAGCTTTTTCCTAATTATTTTATAGTTCTTGTTAACTTAGAAAAATGAAATCATTTGTTTCCGTATTCATGTCAAACTAGATACTGAAAGGGTAGAGGAAAACCATGACTTTGTATATTTAGCTTGTGTCTAGCCACCTTACCAAATTTTAATATACATTTTAGTAATTTTGATTAGTTTCTTTTTTTCTGTATATCTAATAGTACCATTTAAAATAGAGTTAATATGTTTTTTATTCTCCAATACATAACCAATTATTTGATATTTCTTATTATGTTATCTAGGTTCTCTAAAACAATTTAGTGTAACAGTGACATTCCTTTTCTTTTAAAGATATCCCCCAGATATCTCTATCTTGCAATCTCCTTCAAAGTCCACATGTGAGCCATCACAAAGTTTTTAACTCTATCTCAATATTTTGGTAATCCTTCCCCCTCTGTTTTCTTTTTATGGCCACAGCCTTGAGTCATAGTTTCATCATGATAACCAGATTGGTTGAATACTTTTCTCACTATCCTTTTTGACTTTGTAATCTAGCGTGCCTCTGGAGTTATATTTCCATACTAAAATTTAATAATGACCCTCCTTTTATTTAAACACTCAACTACAACTATGCCTGCAGGATAAAGATCAGGCTTCTTAGCATTCACAACCTGGTATTTGTCTAATTTTCTGGTCATTATGTACCTGAGTTCATTATGTCCCTGAAGGCATGCTCTCACCTCAACATGAAGCACCTCTTGGGGACTGACTTTTCTTATAAATGTGCCTCCATATTTGGCGATATGGATAAGTCTTCCTGTGTCATTGCACTGACTTCTTTCTTGTAAGCATCATGACCTTTAACAAGTAATTAAGTTAGACTTGCAGAAACTAGTACAAAGCCTCCTCTTTATGTTACTGTTCCTCTCCACTCCAGTATTAGGAAGATATGGAGAGAACAGGATGCCGATCATCTGACAAAGAAAAAAAAATGATGCTTTTAGTAAGTACTGGATTGCTTCATGCAATGGAATGATGTTTCTACGAGTATAAAGAGATTAAAGCAGCTGCTCCACTGAAAAAGGCTAAGAAAATGGCATATTTTAACATAAAAAGACTTGTAATGGGTAGTAAATTAAATTTATCTTTTTTTCTTTTAATTTTTTAAAGGTGATAACAATGGAACAACTCATGGACCTAGTATTGTTAAGGCCCCCCCCCCCCACCACACACACATACATTTAGCTTT
The DNA here is from genome assembly GCA_004026665.1 of Murina feae. NCBI lineage: Eukaryota > Metazoa > Chordata > Mammalia > Chiroptera > Vespertilionidae > Murina > Murina feae. The sequence continues at coordinate 3,315 of PVJC01000902.1, read as the reverse complement.
CATAGTTTAAATATTATTTCCTAAGAAACAGTGAAAATATTACCAGGGTGAAGTTTTATGAATTACATTTTTGTGTATGCCAAGAAATATCTGCTTGCCCCAGAATTTTGAGGCAAGAATCTTATTTCTCTTCAGCTCTTTCATTATAAGAGGAAGAGGAAGAAAAGCCTAATCTTCAGCTAGTTTGCAGAACAGATATTATCCATCCTCCTCCATTTAACTCTTCTAATATCTTCTGTGTTATGCTTCTTCTAGTCATCTGTTTTCTCCATAATTTCTGAATAAATATTTTTAATGGCTGTGATTCTATTTTAAAACAAGGTTATAAAATTTTGGCTACAGGTCTATGTCATCCAGTTGTTTGTGACAAATCCTCTATGAGGATTCACGTTTAGGGATCTTTTCAGGAATATACTCCATAGGGACAATGGATATTAAAGATACTACTAATGTAAACTCACCACATTGTTATCTTGAGAAGAAACTATCAAGAATGAGCCTAGTAACCCCTTTCTAGAGTAAAAAATAACCAATGATATGCGTTGTCAGTTATCACTTACTATTTGTTTACAGAAGTTCGAGGTCAAGGGAAAGACACTTGATCCCTGGAGAGTTGTGTTCTATCTCTTCCTCGATACCTTTAAGTTTGGATCCTTCAGAAGTTGTTGGTTTGACGATAGTTCATAAGATCATTCCTTGCCAACTTTCCTCCATTCTTTCCTTCCCATTCTCTTATGTTTTCTTTTCTGGTGTTTTTGTAATTGGTTCCCACAAAGCACAAAATGGTGGGCAGGTTCACAACGTGATCAAGGATGGAGAGCTCAAGTCTGGAGGGCTGGAGAGCAGGAGAATTAAGCCATGCTTCTGTTTTTACAGGTTCTGCATCCAAGATAAGTGCAAAACCTCGAACAAGGCACGATCACCCTGCCTAAATGCTGGAGGTCCAGCTCACCAGAAGACACTAATTTTAATATTACACTTTTGTCATTGTATTACTCAGTATGGCCTCTGTATTTTTTGTTTCTCTCTCTGCAGGGAAAGTCAACCCCAGTGGGAAAGTCTGACTTGGGATATATTTCAACCCTCTGACTTTGGACAAATTATCAATTTTCAGAATTCTTCACTTCTGGCTAGAATCAGAGCCATAATGAGGTTCTACTCATCCTATATTTTATTTGAAGAGGAGATCTTCTGTTCATGATCATTTTGGATGCGTTAAGTTTACTTTTTAAAATGTTGCATTATGATGAGGAGGAAACTGGTCTTGAAAGGAATGTCGGGCCATAAAACCTAACAAAGCCCTGCCCTGCAGGAGGGCAGGGAGCTTTGCTCTGACACTGGCACCTTGAAACACCTGGGATAAGGGTAGATAAAAAGAATTCTCCCTTCAGGGCCTTGGTGGGGGGAGTGTATTTGCAAATCAATAAATTCGAGGGGCAGTTATAAAGCAAGGTTTTTGCGTGTTAGGGCCGCTCTGGATTTAAGATTTCGGACACCCCAGAGTCCGCATGCATGTTATTAAAACTGTGATTTCTCCTCCTCTTCAAAGCGTTGCTTAGTTTTTTGGTCTTTCTGAAACAATGATATTATTTATCTTGACTACTCTATTTGGTCCCTACTTAAATTTTGCACCCGAGATTCATTTCTTACTCACTCCACCCTAGTTCCAGCCCTCAGCTTAACAAATTATCCTTGGAAACATTAAAAATGTTAGCTAAGTTGTCTGATAGATTCAAACATGTTTAAGGAGAGTTCATTTTTATTTCTTTGCTTCCTTTTTATCTACAAAAATTTTAAACGTCTTTGGTTCTGATTCTGAATATAAGTAATAAAAGAATAGTTGTGATGGTCACAATATGTCCTTGAAAGATCATTTAACCTCTGGGCTTGTGGGAAGATGAATTAAGTTAAACTAAAAGACAGGTGTGTGTGTGTCTACTATAGTAATTAAGGCAGAGGAGGCTACCTACGTAAGGAAGGAGAATTTATGTGTTTTTGGTGCTAAAATTCAATATTTTAGATGCCTGGTTTTTTACAATTATGTCAGGCAAAATAAAGCCTCCTTAACATGCTCAGATATTTGCCTAGACTCTTCTCGAACATTCTGCACAGTCCTTGAAGGCCTTTGGCAGCTTCACAGCTCAGACCTGGGCATTCCAGGCTTCCTGACATTCAGAGGCTATTCCTGCAGCCTCTTGTCACTGGGGCTGTTGTCTGCAGGGGCCTCCTCTACAAGAGCCCCACACTCTGAAGCCAGATTTTCCTCACAAGCAACTGCTGTGACCCAGCTGCCCTGGGAAGCCTGCTCTTGACGTACAAAGTTGGGGCCTAGCCTACTAAGTCGTTCCCTCCAGCTATTTCAGGTCAGTACTAAGAGCATTAAGCAAATTACAACCCTAGGGGAAGCTGCAAAGAGAAAGATGCAATGTCAATCCTCCTTCTGCCTTAGGTCTTAACAAGAAAAAGAAAAAAAGACTTAGTCCAATCAGCCTGTCTATAGAAATCTCTTTTTCAAGTCCCTGAGCCTCATAATTGAACTTGCAAATGAATGTAGCACTGGGCAGCAAACAGCCCATCGGCCTGCAGGCCAGCTCAGCCCTCTGAGCTCTGCACGTTCTCTGTACAATGACCACAGCAACTACCATGAACCTCATGTGTGTCTAAGTGCCTACACCCTTCTGACCCTTTGGGGTCTTGCCTCATTGAATCTCCACAGCTGTGCCATAAGGAGGTAGGCCCTTGCTGTCCTCATTCTGTGGTGGTCAGTAAAGGCTTGCTTGTGCCCAGACCCTAGGGCTTCACCTCCCACAGCACAGAGAACATAAGAGAGCCCCCATGAGCTCTCAGGTCCTTGATTGGTCTTCTCTGTTGTCCCACAGCTGAGCACCCAAACCCAGGTTGGTCTCCCCAAAGGCTCTGAATCGGCATGTTTCATTCTATGGGTTCTAACTCATGGGCTATTCTCCCCATGGCCTTGTTCACTGAGTGTGAAGAGGCTGTCTGTTCTTTGTAGGTCTTACATAAATATGCTTCTCAGCCAAGGAGCCAGCTGCTGTGTGATTTGCCTCAGGGTTGGGTCAATTCCCTGAGGCTGCTGTAGCAAATGACCTCAGACCAGGCTGCTTAAAGCAATAGACAGTCATTCTCTCTGTTTAGAGGCTCAAAGTCCAACATCAAGGCGTGGGCAGGGCTGCACTCCTTCTGAAGGCTCTGTGGGAGGTCCTTTCTGCCTCTTCTGGATTCTGGTGGCTGCTGCATCCCTTGACTTGTGGCTGCATCACTCTAATCTCTGCCTTCATACATCTTCATTTGGCC